>JAJHUR010073903.1:12796-53884 GCA_027495735.1 Lutjanus campechanus
GGTAGAATGAGGGTGGAAGTGGCGGTGGTGGTTGCGGGGATGGCGGTGGAGTGGCGATGGGGGGTGCACTGTTGAAAATTGCACGCTGTAATCGCCGACGGTGTTAGATGTGGCATGTCTCTCTAATCTGCTGCCAAATAAATGGTGCACAGACGCTGATCGTTGTAGCCACGGCATCCCTATCGCTCCATCTCCCTCCCTCTGCCTGTCTTTCTCCTACCTTCTTCTTTCTGTCTGTCTGTCTGTCTGTCTGTCTGTTTCCGTTTCCTTCCCCCCCTCTCTGCTGGCTGTTGTGTTCCACTCAGTAAAGGCCTGGACTGATTCCTCACCACCGCCGTGCCACAGTCTCCCCTATATTTCTTATTTTCTCAGCTCCATGAAATCTCCGCCACCGCACTGAGAGCACCGCTAATTTTCGTAAAACACGCTCCACCACATCAAAGTGGCTCCCCGGCTTTAAGAGCTCTTAACTAATGATGCCGCGTCTGCAACGAGTAAAATGGATTTCTCTTGTCTTACCGCCAAAGGAAATAGAGACAAATGCGACATGTGGACGCGCCCGCCTGCCCGCCTGTAAAAACAGTCATGCATCAATTTGGGAGCAGGGGGTTGAAAAAAAATTGCAGGGGGATGCTGTTTGTTCATTGCCATGGTCGGGTCTTTATCTGTTTATTTTGACTAGGTAATTGTGCCTGCAGTGCAGCGGGGCCCCGGCACTAAGCCACACAGGGATTAGGGAAATATGAGGTGGTGGTGGTGGGGGGGTATGTGGGTTCCACTGCATCTGTGTCCTGCGGAGGAGAGGGCGGCAGTTGTGGTGCTGTCAGGGTCTCTAACACCCTCCTGTATCCACCCACACCCACCCACATGCTGCCCAGCTACCTGATCTTCCTGCCACAGCGGGCATACGTGTTCGCACCCCGTTTCTGATCACGCTCCAACGAGCTCCGATTGGCCCGCCCCTCGGCCTCCCCCGCGACGACAAAAATCAATAGTCTGGGTTGGGAGAAGATGGACTGGACCCTCCCCTCTTGTCGCCATGTTTTTCTTTTTTCTTTCTTTCTTTTTTTTTGTAAGGAGAGTGGAGGAGGGGGCATGGAAATGGGGAGAGGATTAGGGGGCGGATTTAGCAACATTTCTCTTCTCCGGGGCTGTTTAGTTAACCCTTAAATGCCGCCAGCATCCGCCCCATCCCTCTCGCCACCAACCACCATAACCACCACACACAAATGCACACACACACACACACACACACACACACACACACACACACACACTCATCCTCCTCCCTCCCCCACACTCCCTCTCTGGGGCGGGTTCTTAAATCCTTTTGAAGTCCTAAGCGCTGCAGAAATCCATTGAGAGCCATGTATAATGGCTTTTAAGAGAGAGTGTTTAGCTGGATGCCGACCCTATGGCTTATGAACCGCTGGCGTTTTAATGGATCCCCCCCGTTCCCTCCCCTCTTTTCCTCCCTTCACCGGCACTAAATCCAATGGATTGTCCCTCATTATCATTTAAATAAGCCTCTCTTTCTACTCAGAATGCTCCAAGTTGAATGAACTCTACATAGTAAGGCTAATTCCAAATGGCCTTGGCCTCCCACCACCTATGCACATATGCACTCACACACACAAACACATGCATACACACACACACACACACACACATATTTAAGTGCACTCACAACACAGACAACAGAGAACATTCTCACTGGAGCACACTTTTGGCCCTTTTTGTATCCACAGATTTTGCCTTCTGTGCAGTTCTTCCTCGTCTCTGGTCGCGGTAGTGAATGGAGCAGAGAGGTTGAGCAGAGCGGGAATAGCCTTTTGATTCCCGCAGAGCCTGCTTTCCGGTTCGCGGTGGGACTCCTCCCTAATCGTCACCACAGGAGCCGTCCTGCGAATCAGAGGGGCACACAGGCGTTGATGAGGGCTGAGGCCTAGAGCAGGTGTGGGAGAATGGATGAGGGGTTTCGGGAGGGTGCAAAACAAGGGAGGCAGCGGCGGCGAAGGTGTGGGGGAGGTCGTTTGGATTGAAGGTGGACCTATGGATGAAATTGGTCTAGCAGAAAAGTCCCCTCCAGAGACCAGGGGGGGAGAAATTGCCAATCTAGACAGAGGAATAAAAGAAGTGAAAAGTGGAAGTGGAGGGAGGGATTTGGAGATTGGTATTCGTGCTGGGCGCTGACAGACAGAGCCAGAGAACAGAACAAAACCCTGCTCTTCCTGTCTCCATCCTGCTCTTGTTCAGCATTTAGAGGAGTGTATTAGAAAACACAGGAGGAGTTTGATGGGCCAAAACACCTCCCCAAATGCATGGGGAGATATTTATCCTAAATACAAAAGGGGCTGATACAACATAAAGACGAACGTTTGGTTTGGTTCCAAAATGTTACAGACACCGTTTTAAACAGAAATAACGTCAACATTGAAACACAGCATCTAATGAAGAACAGTTTTTTTTACTACAACTCTTGATAGATAAAGTTACATTTTTTAAAACTTTGTGTTGTTTTCATGATAAATATTTAATGATGAACATGACATAATGTCGTCTTTGAGGACTGTCCCAGCTGAAGATTTTCCTAGTCAACTAGTAGTTGTCAGTTCAAGCCAGTAATCGACTAGTTGTTGCATATTTATGAGATTAATTTAATTATTTAAATAATATATATAGGGGCATGCTGTGTTGGAATAAACAGCAAGAAGGCTGAACATTTAGTTAACTTTTTTTAACACAGTATGACCTTGTTGTTCAAAATTCTGGAATAAATAACTTTAGACTTCACAAAAGAAATCTTTGGTGTTGTCAGTTTGTTGAGGATGCAAAGGCCAAATTACAGGGCAACAAGGCCATGAATTTTTTTTTTAAAAAGGCTACAGAAATAATGGTTTTAACTTAATGGTTAAGGATGATTTTATTTGAAATGGTTGACTGATGGATGTTTGTTAACATTAATGTTAAAATAATATATAATAAACTATAACTGGGTCAGCTACGTCAGCATAGCAATATACGAGCGATGCGTTACATTATATGTTAAGTTGATTGTCTTCTTTCCCTAATTTATCAAACTATCTTGGTTTTCTATGACAGGTTAGACATTGAATTCACTATGGTTTATATGTGCAAATTTCATTTGATCTTGCCCAAATTTTGTTCAGAATCTCATTAAAAGTCACAGTTGTCTAAAAACTGTATTGACAGGAAAGCGGTAGAGGAGAAAATGCCCAAATCAACTGTGCCGGCAGGGCATCAAGGCCACTGTGACTGCAGGGCAGGGGGGTGGGGGGTGGGGGGGGCATGGTCTTGCCCTGACCTGCCAACTTATTAACACGATGGATTATTTATACTTACAAATCAAATCACTAACCCCCTGAGTCCACTTTGTCTTCAACCTGAGCATTTTTCTTGTAGGAGCCACTGTAGTGTTAAAACACTTGTTGGCAGTGTTGTATTCCCGGTTGTCAAACTGGCCTCAGTCGGTCTAATAGGCCCACTAACTGAACTATCTAGCTAATGGCAGGTATAGCACAGTTAGCAGCAGTGCGCTGGTGACTACAGTTTTATAAGAGAAAAGGTCCTTGTTGGAACACTACCCTGGACCTAATGGCAACGTGCACTAACAAGTAAATGAGAACGTGATCAACTAATACTCCTCTCACTGACAGTTTACTTTAAGTTTAGTTCTAACGATTAGGGGGCAGCCCTGGTCTCTAAAGGGTATAAAGCATTTGGGAAACAATTCTTTTTATATGCACTATATTTGCAGATTATATACGTTGAAATATTTGCCTTGTTATCTAAAAAATACCGGTTTGTGCTACTCTTACTGAATCCTGTTTGTTTTGAGCAAAGCAAATATTTGGACAGTTGGCCTATAAGATGGAATAAAAAGAAAAATCAACACCTTTTGCTAGCAGGGTATCTGAGCTGTTACTCACTCACACAACACTCATTAGGCCTATAGCGAGGCGTGTTTTATGATCATAAAATGATAATTTCACTCCCATGTGTCAATGTCAGATGCTCTCTTGAAGGCACAAGAGGCAGCTGAATTCAGACAAATAAATGGTGACAAAATCAAATTTGTCACTTTAGATGTGGATGTCCATTCAGTGTTGATGGTAAATATAGTCAACTGAAACAATTAATTCCTCAGTGTGTGCTTGTGGCAGTGCAGTAGTGCCTACGTGTACCAGGATGCATTGCGGGCAAGCTGGTGACTCTAAAACCAAGCCTAGAGCAATGACTTTGTTGGCCAAAACATACCTCTGGTTACCCAAAAGCAGGATATAAAAATCCAAGCTGAAATATCCTGTAGTTCTTCCTTGCATCCACTGACATCACTGTGACATCACTGGATGCAAGAAGAACTACAGTTTTTGAAGCAGAAGGCCTTTGTTTTCTATGTAAATATAGTATGCACTGATGAATTTATTGCTTCAACTGACTGCATTTACCATCAACACTGACTAGACATCCACATGAAAACTGATTTTCCCTTTAATCTTGGCTTACCTGTTTCATAAAACCACAACAGGAGACAAAAATAAGAACTTGTCATTAATCGTGAAGTCGCCTCATAAAATAACCTACAGTATGTATCCCAGAATCTCAGAATATATTTAAAGGGTTAAGATTATTAAGGTTAAGGTTAAAGTAAAATTAAGGTTTTCCACTGTGTTTCCACTATTTCTGTGACAACTGGTAACAATTAAGTCTCCCAGCAGGACGTGAGTGAGTGTTTTTAGAGCGGGTGCTGCTCAGCTACCACCACGACGGAGGCCAGGATGTATGGGAGTGATGTGTGCGGGCGTGGGGTACATGATGGGGCGGCTAAAAGGTTAACGTGAATATTGATATTAAAGCGGCGCTGCTTCATCATGTCTGTGTCAGCGAGTGAAACGCTCCTTAAAGGTCATCCCTGTTCTCCTCTCTCTCCCTACAGAGTTCCACTCACTCGCTGTCAGGCCGTGGCTACTCGGTAAGTGGCATTTTCATGCTTCATAGCTTTACGGCAGAATTACAATCTCCAACGACCCGCTTTATGGCCCCGGCGCTCGACATTTTAATTATGTTAAATAGAGTAATGGAGAAATCATGATATTAGGAACATTAATTCTGGCTGACTGACTGATTAAATTGCGGGAAGGTGTCCTGCGCTACCTTGGCGAAGAGAGCCTCGTTTTATTGGCATCGATCAGCGCTGGTCGCCGGTGCTGCAATTTGGCTGTCAGAGTTTTATGTCTTCCTCCAGTGAATGTCAATGGAAGATCCCTTTCTTCACATGTAGACAATATGCCTAAAAGCCCTTTAAAGTATCCACACTCTTAGAAATAAGGGTTCCAAAAGGGTTCTTCCTGAAGGGCAGAGGTTCTAACCAGAACCATTTGCTTCTGAAGAACCCTTTTTTGAATAAAGGGTCTGTCAAGGGTTCTTTTTAAGACTGTGGGTTGCAGTAAGAACCGTTTTTATCCAAGGAAGGAAGGATTTTTGAACATGGGTGTTAGGCCATTAGAACATTGTTAAAATCTGTCTAATCTGCAGAATACAATATGGTTCTTCATAGAACCCTCGGAAGACAAGAGGGTTATACTAGCCTTGTAATATGAAATAGTAATATGAAAGGGTTTTGTAGAATCTGAAAAGGAATGTGATAAGTTTTTTGTTAGCACCCTTAGAAGGTGCAAAGATTCTGGATATGGAACCTTTCACAGAGAGTTCTAGCTATAATTCTTTTAGGTTAGGTTCTTGGTAGAAAGGGTTCTACAAGAGTTTATACAAGGTTCTATCAGGAACCAAAAAGGGTTCTCCTATGGGACAAGCCAAAGAACCCAAAATGGTTCTAATTAGCACTTTTATTTCTCAGAGTGTATGTAATAAACACATTACCTCACTAGCACAGGAATGCATGTACACCCACACCTTCAGAGTGGAGTAGTGAAACACATCCTATGATTTGTTGGAAACATTAACAGGAGTCAGTGAGAACATGTAGAGTGTTGTTGGACCGGAGGAATATTTAGTGATGACTTGGAAAACATCAACGCAATCCATTCAAACATGTGCTAGCTCTCAAATTGTCAGAGCGGAACTATTTTTATCCCTTGAAAGTGTCTGTTGCCTTGCCCCAATCAACACTGACTGGACATCCACGTGAATAGTGCAGAAATTTACCTTTAATCTTGACCTGCGCTGCAACACATAAACTGCATTATAAAACCATGAGAAGCATCAATAATTCTGTCTACAAAAAGTCAGCGGGCAAAGATTAGAACATGTCATCAATCAGCGCCAGTCGTCGGTGCAGCAGCTTGGCTGTCAGTTTTATGTCTTCCTCCAGTGACTGTCAATGGAGGATCCTTTCGCTCACATATATGACAATATGCCTAAAAGCCTTTTAAAGGCGTCTGTATCTACGCAATAAATACAACTTCTCACCACCACAGAAATGCATGTACATTCACACCTTCAGGAGGATCCATATCAGTGAAACACGTCCTATGATTTGTTGGAAACATCAGACTATACATTAATAGGAGTCAGTGAGAACATGTAGACTGTTGTTCAAGGTAAATGTGTCAGAGAGGAATATTTAGTGATGCCTTGGAAAACGTCAACCCAATCCTTTCAAACCTACGCTAGCTCTCAAATTGTCAGAGCAGGACTATTTTTATCCCTTGAAAGCATCTGTTGCCTTGCCCCAGTGCGTTTTCGAACCGTAAATTTGTGCTCTTCCCCTCCCATTGTTCCAATGATGTGTCTTGTCTCTGGGTAATAGAGACAGCGGTCGTCCTTTATGTCCTTTGCTTAAAGGGGAACTCATAAGAGGAACATTCTTTAAAGTGTGCTACTTTTAGCTGATGAGTGGCATATGGCAGTTCTTATTGCAGCTTGGAAGCAATCATCCCGACAAACAAAACAACTATAAATGGTTTGTCATCGTTAATCTGCCTCAAAGGACCACAGTTAAAGCGCTGAACAAAGCTTAACTTCAAAAGACCTTGATCTCTGTGCAATCTTTTTTTTTTTAAATTTTGTTTTAATAGAACATGTCACATTCCTATTCCCCGGCGGCCACATACTCACAGATGGATGAAAACAAACAAGACCTTCCAAAAAAGCTTGTGGAGCCCTTTGGCTCGAGCTGTCAGTTTGAGTCGGCAGGGAACGAGGCCTTCTCTTTATCTGAGAGGAGTAGGATTCACAGAGAAAGGGCAGAGATGGAGGTGGAGGGGGCTCGGTGGTGGTGGTAGTGTGGGGGCGGGGGCATTGTTCGAGCAAAAGGAAAGTCCAGTAACGAGGGCAGGAAGTTTTACGTTGTCTGACTCCTCTCTCTGGCTATCCGATGGTGCTATCTGCAGCGTTTGTAGCCTCTGGGCACCTCCTGGGTGCTGAGCTCTGACTCTCAATCTGCTCTGCTGCTGGGCCCGCTTGATTTCTGGGGTCTCCTTATCTGTGAGTGCTCCAGGCTTTACAGTATGATGGTTTCGAAGGGGGGGAGGCATGGGATGTGGGGTCGGGGTGTGGGGTGGGGGTGGGGGGGCTCCAGGGAAGTGCCAGGCAGCGCGAGTGGGTATGGGAGGAGGAGGAGAAGGAGGACGAGGAGAAGGCCAGGGGCTGAATAAAGCATTATGGCTGGAGGAAGACGAAGAGAGAGGCTGAGTATGTGGGTGGAGGGCTGGTTGTGAGGTGGAAAGGCGGGGTGGGAGGGTCAGCGAGGCTGGCGCACAGGCATAGGCAGCGCTACAGGCCACCAATAGCGCGGATGGAACTATCTGCTGGTTGGCCCCTGGCACTGATTGCCATCTACTGCTCCTCCTCTCCGCAAACACTCCAAAAATCAAGCTGGTGGATGGGGGCTGGTTATCTGTCACAAGGCACTAAGAGGTAAAAAAGGCAATCTTTCCTGACAGTTTGTTTTCTATGTCTTTGGGAGATAACGCCTCATCTTGTTTATGCTTCCATATGCCGCTCTTCTTATGTTGCCTGCCAGGCCTAAATGGCCTCATTTGAATGGTTTATACAAGAATGTAAAGGAAGTTTTCTGGGCTTTAGTGCCAGACTCATGAAAAAAGGGAACTTGGAGCCACCAGAGTGTTTTGGACACAGCAGATACCTTTTATACTGTGTTAAAGCAATTTGGCTGTCACATACAGAAAGCATTGTCAACTCGTTTAATTCAACTAAATGTGTTCTTTCACATTAAAAAATGCTACACATGCAGTACATAATCTGCACACATTTTGCAGAAACAGTCTGTTGGACTTCGTCTAATTTCATTTTCTTCCTTTCATTCTTGGTTTGAAGACATGTCAAGTCAAGCCAGTTTATTTATATGGCACAGTACAAAAACAACCCGTGGTTGACCAAAGTGCTTTGCACAGTAACAAAGAAAACACAAACACAAAGATTGAAAGGGAGAGCTAACAGAAAAGTAAAAAAGTTAACTAATATTTCATCACTGAGTGACAGTTACAAAGCTGTTTACTGAATGCTAGTTTTATCTAAATTTTCAAGGACTGATAGTGCGTCCAAGTTGTGTGAAGTGGATTGCAAACACTATGGTGTAAGTGATGTTTTGTTTCTGCAGGCTGGTGCAAATATTTGTTAAAATTAAGATGCCCATTGCTGATAATTTCAATACTCTAGCATTTGAGGATTTTAGTGTTAAACAGTTGCAAAACAATTTGCCTGACAGGCATTTGTAAGTGTTCTAAAAAAGCTGGCCACTTACTCTTATTCTTGCTAAGCACAGAATTAAAGTCCCAGTTTGTAAGATTTAGGAGGATCTATTGGCAGAATATGGCAGAAATTGAATATAGTTTTCATAAATATGTTTGAATTAGTTTATGACCACCTGAAACTAAGAATAATTGTGTTTTTGTTACCTTAGAACAAAGCCATATATATTGACCAATCACCACCTTTTATGTGCAACACTAATAATTCTCACAGTACGCTAACTGCACGAATGGCAGTCAGGAGTTTGGTTTGACAGAAGGTTTTTAAAGATATTTTTTGGGGTACAGAATTTACCTCAGTATTGGGAAATGATTAAAACAATTAAAAATTTCATTCATAAGTTTTTGTATAATTGTATATTGCGGCACACTGTTTGAGCACCACTGTTACAGACTAGAAAAGGGGGGAGGTGCGTATTCACTTTGTTGCAATCTGCAACCTCACCACTAGATGCCACTAAATCCTCCACACAAGTAATTTAATTCAGTTTATAGTCGGTTGTCTATTAGACAATTGGTGTAATGTTGATCAATTCAACAATAAAAATATAATGAATACCACAACCATATTGGTACCATCAGACCAGAGTTGGTAAATAGTGACTTGCTGATTTGATTGAGTTAACTTTATTGCCACTACAGCAAATGTTGTTAGGAGCTTGCTTATGCTGCTTTTACTGCAGGCAGACAGGACATTATATTATTAAATGTTCAATATCAAGAAAACACATAGAAATACTTAACATATGTAGATTCCATGCTAGTATCCATCCTTTGTCTCAACACACTGATTTTACTTGGTGGGGCGAACAACAAACTACCTTGAGTGCTTATTCATCTAAACATGATGTGTTTATCCAGGTGATGACATCACTAGACATGAAATCACTTCCCTCCACCCATGCTCCCCACCCGCCCTTCATTCCCCATTCAGGGATGAGGGCTAATCTCTGGACCGTTGAGTCCAGCAGCGATATGTAGCAGCAGGACTGAGACTCACTATCTTGCTCTCTGTGGAAGACTGGAAATGGAATTGTTTATCAGGCCGACTCTCTCCTGTCTGCTTTGTGCAGGCTTCATTATAGCCTCTGCTATGTTTGGGAGACAATATCTGTCCCTTGTTTCCTGCGCTGCTACCTGCTTGTTGTTCCACTGGAGATGGGCCTGGGCTCTGGCGATTTATCTTCCTCTCTGAGGGGCTCCTTGATAAAGAACCCAACATCCCCCTCTGTGCCTGGGAGATACGGGCTGCAAGAGACGGGGAAAATGTCAAAGAATCTCACTGCAACTATCTGCCCATCCTGTCGCTACCCCTGGGCTGGATATACTGTATAGGGGAGGAGACGTTTTAGCTAAGCGAAAAAGACACACCTCCCTTTCCTTTCAGATGAAGTGATTGAGCCCCAGTCTCCCACCCCCCCATCTTTTAAAACCACCCCAAGGCCAAGCTACGGCTCATGTTTTCACGCACGATAAAAGCACAGAGCTTTGTCTGTGACAGTATAATCTGACTAGTCTGTTTTGGGAGGGTTTATCTCTGCAATGTCAGGGAGTAAAACCTTCGCCCAAGTGTTTGGGTTGAGCGAGAGTGCTCGGAGCTCTCAGGCACACCCATTCTTCATCTCCCGGCTCGGGTTGTCATAATCATGTTTAACGCTAAATGAGTCTACACTCTAAACAGAGCAGTCTCAGAGTCATTTGTGCATTCTTAAACAGCCTTGTTTTAATTGATTTGGCATTCACGACCTCCACATTGTGGCAAATACACTTCCCTGTCTGAGTGACGAGGCTTTTTACAAGATCTTTATCGAATACAAGGATTATGTCACTTAATTATAATAGAAGCCATTAAAAGCTTCACGCTTTATTTAACAAAACGACACAGATTCACTGGATTAAATGCTAAACACAGCGACTGAAAGGAAATTGAGTGTAAATTATATCTTTAGAATAATTTTTGCAGAAGATTTTTTTGGTCACTACACACAGAGCTTCTTCCCCTGCACTATACTGGCTGAAATCTCTTAACTGCCTGTTTCTTAGTATCTCTGTCTATCACTCCGTGTGCCCTTCTCTGTCTCTTGTCTTATGCTTAGTTTCCAGTGGGCTGTGCAGGTGTCTCCGTACCACCGGCTCTGCACATGGTGAAAATTAGTGAAGGAAACCAAGCGCCCAGCAGGAGTGGGCTGGGGCCCTGACATTGTCCTGGCCTTGGGGTGGGGCGCTGCCTGTCAGGGGCCTCTCTATGAGGGCTGTCCGCCTTGAAAAACCTATTTGTTTATCCCCGTGTGCGGTCCGGCTTCAGATCCCGGGCCCTGCTGCTCTCCGCGCACCAGGGACCTGGGCTGTTGCCGCTAGCAACAGATAAAAATTGCTGTTAACCACAGCAGGGCCCACAACACATCAATCAACGGTTGTGCAGATAAAGGCTGCAGGCTTCTGGGGGCCCGGCTGAATGGCACGGTTGAAAATCCCTTTCCAGTGGCTGAGCACACACAGCTCTGGTGGTGGAGGCCTTGCTATCATTCAGAGCTGAGGGGGGAAACTTCATTTTCAGCAATGCAGCTCAGGTTTTGTTCTAATGGAGGTGCATTAGAACGGCGCCGGCACAAAGGGGACTCTGGGAGAGGTCATTTGAATAAAAGGGCGACACTGTGAATTAGTGTTGACCGGGCCTCAGCAAAACCAGCCCCAGCATAGTTCAGTTGTTCCAAATGAACTCTTAATTGCTTTTGCCACTTGGCTTTGCTCTTAAGTCTGCTTAAAAGCTGGGACGTTCAGCTTCGCCGCGTCCCACATACCCCGTTCGTTAGGACTGAATTCAGATCAACGATTGGAAATGGCCAGGAGCTACACTCCAAAGGCCCAAATTGGCATTAGCGCAAAATATTTTTTCATCAGAGGCTCATTCTAACCTTTTTCAATCTCGCTCCACCACCCTTAAAGCAAATGTATGGTGATGACTTTGGTTCCTGGTAATGAAAAAGAACAATACTGATCTTTTCTTATATTAAATCCAGTTAATGTATTCCCAGACGAAGCTCTATGCTATCACCCACGTTGGAGTTAGTCCAAATGAAACACAGCCTCTCATGGGTAAAAGCATTAGTTTTATCCCCCTAAGCCCAGCCTTGATAATCATCACTCTTAGTTTGTCCTGGATGCACTGTCCCCTAACTCACATTTGCCCCACTTTAAACAAATAGCCCTATAATGTAACAATCAAATAATGCTCTGAGGATTTGTTTACTGCAGGCTTTCTCCCCATTAAGTTTCACGGACACTGTAGACAAATAAAGTGGTAATTCCACTTTATCATATGTTACATATACCACAATCAAGCAGCAATTACATGCTCCTTCCATTTGTAAGAGCTCCCAATGCCGACGTGGATGTTTTAATGAGGGCTGTAATGAACGCTCAGGGTGTTTGGCAAGTCTCCGAGATGTTGCTGGGGCTTTTATGGCTCCCCATTATAACGTACAATTTGCATCAGCAAATTACAATGCTCCATATCATTATCCTGCACCAAGGCCCGATCATAAATTAGAGCTCCAATTACAAACATCTATCTGGGAACGGGGAATGAATATGATGGCAGCCCACCAGAAGCAGGCAGGAGGGAGAGAAAGCCTCCTGTGGATTGTGGGATGAGACTTCCATAGAGGTGTCATATTCTCATAAACCTCCCTTATGGGGAATTCATGCTTCCAAAAAGAAGTAGACCGTTTTGGGGGTAAAAAGAACGTCTGCTAGTTGTGTTTTGGCAGTTCCATATGTCATATTTCACGGCACACTGCACATTGAACTTTTTGGTATTTTAATCGCTTTCCTTCTGCTACACACAACACCCACTGATTTCGACGGCTGACTGTTTCACACTTCTCATTCAAAGCTATGTAAGCCTGTCCATTCAGCTGTGCAGAGGAAGGGCCTCATCTATTGTGTCTCAATTCAGACCCAGCTACGTCTCTGTCTCTTCCACTCTCACTCTGTCTGACTCTCGCTCCCGCTCTCATTCAACTTGATTATACACTGGAGGGAACATAATAAATCATAGAGATTTATCATGCTGCAGCTTATTAATTCAGCGCCACAAGTGTAATATTAGTCTGTGTCATTTAAAGAAGCAGGCGTTGCAGCATTGCCAATGTCCCCCAAGGAAGCCATTTTAGTTTGGGCAGAATATAATGAAAAAACTCCTTCCAGTGGATAAAATGTGATAAAATGCCCTCGAGGGTGCCCTTCAGTGGACAAAATGTAGTTAAGTGCCTCATGGGGTTCCCCTTCGATCGACAAAACACAATAAAGTGCTTTCTGAGGTGCCCTTCCAGTGGATAAAATGCAATGAAATGTGATATTGGCTCTACTATATGCTAGAAAATTATTTGGCCACTACATACTTGCACATGGTTTAACAGTTAATTGTCCCTGTGTGTTTTTATTACAGTGGTGTAGTAATTGTTGTACTTTAAGTCACTTAATGAAACTGCTTTAATTTAAACCAGGGATTGGAATTGTTTCAAAATAAATGCATCACAACTTTTGGTGCCCCACCACGTACAGCTGATGCCCGTTTTATTTTTTTGCCTCTGCCCCTCAGACAGCCTTAGTCCACTACTGAAAGAGCATATTTTGCAAGACTTTTCATTTCCCAGCACATGTCTTGGTTGATCTTCACTCTTTCTTCATCATAACACACCTTACGCTCTCTCTGACTGATACGGGGATTCAGTGCCGGCCTCTCTCTTGTGTGCTAACAGTTGTTGTAGGGGAAACAAACAGCGGTGTACCTGTGATGGCTGTGTTGCCTGTAATCCGCGACCTGTGACCAAATCTCGCATGGAGAGGTAGAACAAAAGGCGTACGCCAACAGATCGCTTCAGGCGCCAGGCAGAAACCACCTCTACTGATGAGACAAAAGGCCTGCGGGTCTCCCGCAAACCCACAAGAGCTCCCCGACGTCGCACAAACAAAGCCTGAAATTAAGAGGAGCCAGAGGCAGGCCCATTTCTACAGCAAAGCTAAAGTGTTCCTTTTTCATGGCCTCGGTGGATTTCCAGTATGGGATTGTAATAGGGCAGAGAAACGAAATGACGCTTTGCCATTTTCAGTCACAGATTTTTGAGAAAGCAGGTTTCTCATCCTTTTTTTTCTCCTCTCTTCTCATTTCCGGCGCTCGCAACATTCACACCTCCCACCACACTTTCTGGGCTAATTTTAAAGGTACTAAATCCTCCTCTTGTAGCCTTTAGAGGGTGTCAAATGATGTTTAATTCATATTTTGTTTTGCATTTTAACCTTGCATATCTGTAGGATCAAACGCATCCATCTGTGCTTTTTTGGCTGCAGAGCTGGAGCACACAGGATGACTGCGAGCCCTTGTTTGAGTTTGAGAGGTCATGAGATGAAGAGACTTTATTCCATATTCGCAAACACCCCCTGGCAATTATTCCTCCTATCTTTAATGTTTCTATGAATCTATTAGGGTTAAAGCCCCCACCCACCTCTCAAACTCTACCCGCATGAGTACCTTTTTCCAAAAACCTGTACAAAAAAAAAGTTCTACTAAGTAGGTCATGTTCTGCCACTCGTCTTCTAATCACTCAACGAAAAGAACACGATTTCCCTCCATCGGAGCCCCTGAGCCTTGCTCCTGGGATTTCACTGAGCAACATACACTCATTTGATTTTCTGGCATGTGTTTTCTCCTTTTCCTTTCTCTCTCTACACTCCTCTCTTTACTTTCCTTACCTTGTATCTGACAGTACACAAGTAACACCTACCCTGCCTCCAACTTCACCACACACACACACACACACATGAACAACAACCCCTTCTTCCTCCCCCCCATGTCTCTGTCTCTCGCTGTCTCTCTGTCTCTCTCAGTGGAGAAGGTGTCTGACAGTAACAGCAGGTAAGGTATAAGATTACAGGAGAAGCAGGGGCAATTATACCTCCAGCTGATGCTGGTGTGTTTATGAGGAGAGTAACTGTTAATGACAGTGTTGTGGTTTCTCCAGAGGCCAGAGCACAGCTTAGGGAAACCTGCTGTTTTTGTCAGCCCAGCTTCCTGCTATGTTGTTGTAGATGAGGTGTTTTTTTGTTTTTTTTTCTGTCCGCCTATCTGATTTTTTTCTTTCTCTTTCCCTCCCTTGCATGCCCCACAAGCTTTCAGTTTGGGCTGCCGTGCATCTGTGGTAACCTTGCCTATGCTGTGGTTTGGCCTTTTGGGCAAACAGATGCGCCCGGCAGGTACAAGTTTCCTGTAATGCCTTCAACTAACATTTGGGTGTCGACTGAAAGGCAAAAAAAAACCCAAAAAAGGCTTCTTTATGTCGTAGGAACTTGGCTTTTTAAAACATAGTCACTATAAAAAAGAAAAGTTGAGAAAATTCATAATTTCATGTCAACTGCCTTTACTAGATTTCTTAGTTAAGTTTTGAAATAAATTTAACAAAGTTTTGCCAACTTATAATCTTTTGTTGAGATAATTGACTTTTCTTCTTTAGATAAAATTGCATTTTTGAGTTGCTTGAAAATTAAATGTTTGCAATTGAAAATATTAAATTATTAACCATTAATCACTGTCATTTAAATTAGTTTACTCAACAGGTTTTTTTGTTTTGTAAACTCAAAGATTCAAGCTTATCTAAAGAAGAAAAGTAACACACTCACATGCAGGCCGGTGTTTGCAACTGCAGGTCTCTCACCATGGTTTTGGCTGCTTTGCCACTTCCCCTCTACGTGCCTTCACACACGGCAGACAGATCTCTGCGATTGGAGAGGAGTTTGTGTTTAGATAAAGGAGCTTAATCATAATTGCATGGCCTTTCCAGTGTCTAGCAGGGGCGCTCTCCCAGTAGTTGTCCCTGGCTCGCTACTAGAAGTTTTATCAGTCCTGGGGGATACGGTGGAAATATAGCACAACATATTTTTAACAGAATGGCAATATTTTTTTTAGAACTACAACTTCCTTTTACACAAAAGTGAAAGCAACACATATAAAAATAAATCTGTGTGTAAACCACAATATGTAAATTCTGCCTTTATTTGATGTCTCTTTCACATTAAAACAAACATAAAAGATGTAGTTTCATGATGTTGTGAAGTGGCGTGGGATCATTGGTGTTGTTATCTTTACTTTTAAACAAAGTTTTAATCACATTTCGTTTAGTTACATGCACCAACCTCCTTCACCTTCTGACATATGCGCCGTATCCTGTGTTTACCATGAATTTATATAGCAACTAACAACAGGTTGTGTTGAGAAGGGAATCCCAGACATGTGGAACATCTCGCACGAGTGATTTTAAACCAAACCAGGATCTTTCCCTGAGCCCAACCAAGTGTTTTTGTCCCTAAACGTTAGCAAATCTTATCAGCATTGTTACATTATAAAACATCATTTGGTTGTACAACACACACAGTGAAGAAATCTTGCATATGTTTCACATATCCAGGGTTCTCACCTAGACATGCCACTAGCAACTAGCTAGCACCACTACCTTGAATAAATTCTGGATTTCTTCGGGTATGAACATTGTTGAAAATATTTGAGATAATGTAGGTGCACAACTCAACAAAGTATATAACATATACACATCTTTCAACATTTTAATGCAGAAATGTTACATATTAAAGCTTTACATAAAAAACAAAAAACAAAGCTGCGTATGTTCAGACAAAAAGATACACATCTTTATCCCTTCAAATGTGCAGTGTAGCTCTACCTCACAGTTGGTATTTGCCATGTTTGACCATATGTAAATCCTTATGCACTTCTGTCTGTGCCAGATGGTACTAAGACACTATTTGTCTTTTGTTTCCTCTGAGGCTGCACCTGTTGGGGTTGAATCTACCTCTTTTACTATGTATATCCTCCGACATACAGTATGTTTGCCAAAGTTGGACTGCACTAGTGAAGATATCATTTACACTCTCTGTACCATTGCATATATCTAACGGAAGCTGTGGATCAAAGTGTTAATGAGGAATCTGTATCGTATGTTCAATTTCTTCAGTGTCACATCTACGTGCAGTTGTTTCAGGTGAGTCACTCCTTTATGTCTCTTGTGGCTGCTGGGTCGGTTTATGAAACGAAACATCCTTTGAACTCACTACAGGCCAGGTTGGCGTTGTAGCTGTGACCATCTCACTGACTGGTGAAGGTTTGTGTGGTTGGCGGTCTTCAAAGTGAAGGTTATTTCACTGTTTCGCTCATTGGAAGCTGTTTCGGATAGAAGAGTCAGCTAAATGCCAGGAAATGTAAATGAACGCCAGACTCACCCACCAGTCTTCTGCCCACGACAATCCACACTCCAGACCCCATCCGCTGTGCCCTCAGTGTGTGGTTGGCCTTGGCCCCGATCACACCGGGGCACATGGGAGATTAACTGGGCCGGCTTACTCACTCAGCAGGTTCCCCGACTCCCCTCCACTCATCCCGGCCCAATCTGCCAGCTAGCCTCCTGCTCCACCGAGCCATGGCAGCAGGGCACCGCAAGCCCGGCCCACCTTCATTACGCCTGCCAGATGGGCTGAGAATTAGATTCGAACTCCCACCATGGAGGGAGGGAGTGGAGAGAGATTGAGGAGGGAGGAAGGGAGAGAGGTGGTGGAGGAAAAGGGAAGGAGGGAGGAAATTTGCGGGGGGAAGAAAGTAATGGTTTTTGTTTTCATTTATGTTGCAAGTTATTACATTTTAATGTAACACCCCTGGGACCTGGCAGCATTAAATGCCTGTTCTTGAATAATCGACACTAACTGCAAGCAAATGCTAGGGAGAAATGAAATTAGCGAGCGCAGCAATTTGGCACAGTGATTATCGGCTCCTTGGAGGCACTTCCTGATGATTTAAGAATGCTAACATTTAAGCAAGTCAGATCTCATTACTCTTCAAGGTTAAATCGAGCTGTGTCGGAGGGGAGGCAGATGCTTGATTGGAAATAGTGCTTCCTTGTCTCTCCGTGTCTCTCTTCATCTCACTTTGTTTATGCCGATGTTTCTCACTTTTGCAGCAGCTCGCTGCAAGCAAAAAAGACTCAGGGCTGAAATCTGTCAGACCCTGATGACACCTTTAGCCAGCTCTTAATTAGATCAGCTATACTCGCTTTCCAAGGTATAATTTGTCCTTTGCCAAGGATCATCACTCGTGCCACGAGCACTGCCAGGCTAACTGCCTCAGCCTCGCTCTGTGTACCACACATTCCCTTTCACACAGATGTACGGCTCGGCCCTCGGACGAACAAAAGAAAATAGGGACCTTTTTAAATTCACACCAAAGGGAAAGTGTTTATTGCTTTTCAGACTGAGCCACAAATGTTCTTTAATGCTGTATTTTTCTCGCTCATTCTATCAGTTCATCCTTGAGTCCAAGTGGATCCATGAACCAAGTTTGAAAAAATTCCCTCAAGGCATTCTTGAGATATTGTGAAAAACATAATGCCTTCCAGCCATTAAAACATAAAGGCATAAAGGTCGTAAAAAAGGTTTTTCAGAAATTGTGAATCCCAGAGGTCCTTCAGCATGAATGTGCACAAAAACATTAGTCTGTTCGATCCAAGTAGTAGTCAAGATTATTCGAGATGCAGACTTGTGAGTTACACAAGCACAAGGCTAATAATCAGTATGTGTATCGAATATATTTCAAGGTGCTGATACATTTCTGTATTGGAATGTCGATAAAGTGCTAGATGCATGTTAGATTTTTTTCAAAAATTGTGAATCAAAAATGTTCTTCGGCATTAATGTGCATTAAATAATTTGGCTGATCAGTCCAGTAGTATTTGAGATTAGTTCTGGGCAAGTTGCAGGTCCATTGATCACGCACACATGCGCGCACGCACACACTCATGCACACAGTAACATACACACACACACAGAAGCGTATGATTCCCTGGTGGGGATAATAATTAGTATGTATTCTAAATATATTTAAAGTTACTATTACGTTTCTGCATTAAAATGTCTAAAAACGCTGGACATACGTTGTATATTTTGTTAAGTTATGTACTGAAAAACCTGATAAAGGAAAGGCTCAGGGCTGAAATCTGTCAGACCTTGATGACACCTTGAGCCAGCTCTTAATTAGAACAGCTACACTCGCTTTCCAAGGTATAATTTGTCCTTTGCCAAGGATCATCACTTGTGCCACGAGCACTGCCAGGCTAACTGCCTCAGCCTCGCTCCATGTACCACACATTCCCTTTCACACAGATGTACGCATGAACAAAAGAAAATAGGGACCTTTTTGAATCCACACCAAAGGGAAAGTGTTTATTACTTTTCAGCCTGAGCCACAAATGTTCTTTTATACTTTATTTTTCTCGCTCGTTCTATGTAGGCAGAAACGATTTTCAAAGCAATTTCAGCCCTGGCATCTTCTGGTCCAGTGTTTACCTCAGCCAGCAACACACATCTGTTCTCCGCATAAACTTGATCCAATTAGGTGACACCAGACAATGGCTTACTCCTCCATAAGCCCAGCACAGTGCCAGGGGTCCCGAACAATACGGAAGTGTTTTTTTCTTCCATTACGGGGCGTCAGATCCTTTTAAAGGTGTTTACCCGCCGTCGATGTGTCAGCCCCTGTTTCCAAAAGGGGGCTCAGCTGGGGAAGTGATAGGCGATGAGGATAATGATGCGAGTGGGAGCAGTGTGGCGGATGCAGATGCACTTTACTGTGCCGCGTGTGATAAATCCTCCTCTCCGCTGCACTGCACCCCGCAAAGTTGAGGGACAGATGGGTTGGACTTTTATCTCCGCTTCCTAAATGCAGGAGAAATCAAAACATTTTTCAGCGCGGTGATGAGATTTATTTAAAGCAAGGCAGGAGCAACAAAGCTACTTTGGGGAATACGTCTATTAGTTTTTCCAAGCTGTTGTTTTCTCATGCAGGGGGGAAAATCATTGCAAGTCAAATGTAATCATCCCGCCGTTGGGTTATGCTCCGTCTCGAATAATAATATTATTAGGTTGGGTCCCTGGCATTGCCTACATCAGGCTTGTAATTTGAATTTCTGAGACACAAGTAAGAAGGCTGATGTTAATCACAACCAATCACTGATGTTATCGCTGTTGTTTTTTTCCTTGTTTATAACAGCTTTATCTTTTGGCACATCTTGAAATTTGGCAGCCTGAATTCATTATCTGCAGCGTTTCATGTAGTCAACAAACACGGTGTCTATAATGTGGGATTCTGCTTCCTCCTACTTACATGCTGTGTGCACTGCACCGCATCTGATGTCTCTACATCACATTTCGTCTTTGTTGTGGCCAAAAGGATTTCTGGATTTTAACAGGGTTACCCCAGGAATGAGGAAAAAGCCTCTAAATTGTAACCAGGCATTTCCACATGAAACATTCATGCTTAAGTATGATTAGCAGAGATTAAGGTGGGTTTGTTTTGCCTCTTAGAAGGCCCCGTGACAATTCGGAAATGGATTGAGAGCAGCTTTTGCGAGCGCAGCCTCCTTAATCCAGTGCCACGAGTTCTCACCCACCTTTGCTGAATTATTTACATTAAAGTTCTCACGTCAGCTTTGCAGCCAAGGGCCTAGAGGTACTATGTGTTAAACTGCCTAAATCGCAAAGCATCGCAAGCATGGAGAATATTATGTTAAGTATTTCCAGGACTGTTAATGGAACATGTTTTGTGAAGAGAGAGTTTTGTCAGTGCCACTTGAGGAGCTATTCTGTAGGTATTAATAGACAAGAAATAACGGGTCTCAAAGCAAGAACATTTTCTTGCATCTCACATGTTCTTATCTCAAAGGAGAAATACGTAATATATTTGCTGTAATAGTCATAAAATGACCGCAATATGTCATTAGAGATCAAGGAAACATGTTAAATACTTGCCTCTCTGACATCATCACTGTAACCCATTCATGGTAATTAGAGTAAAAATTAATGCAGAAGGTTCGCCGAATGAGTAAGTGTCTGTTTATGAGTCAGAAGAAATCATGAATAATCTTGTAGAAGGCTTAGATGTTTATAACGGTTAACTGAGCAAAATGTTCATGGAAACTGGCAGGCGGTAAGACAGGTAGTCACTGAAGTCCAACTCCAGAGTGTGTATTTTTTGTCAGCTTTACACTGACAGACAATTGACTATTATAAACAACTGTTCAACTTGCTGTTGCTTGTTACTGTCGGTTTACAATATTGTGCACATCCTGCGCTCCTGCGGGGGCTTCTTCAGCCTTCAGAGCTTTCCCCGAATCTGGAGAGGAGGGGGTGTATACAAAAAAAAAAACCTTGCTTCAACCATAGATTGTTTATTAAATAGGGATTCAACATATTTAATATACAGTCTAGCTCGCTATTTGGACTGCAAATATTTGGACTATTTGGACTTTTCTCACACAAACATCAGTACAACATTCAGCAAATGCTCCTAACTTCCAGTAACTGTGCAGATGATCCACCTGTGCCTATTTCAGTACATGTTCCTGAGAGTTATAAATAATAATACCATATAAGGCCTCACTTCCTGCCCCATGTCAGGTAGAGTTCATTCATGGAAATGGCATCAAAGAGAAAAAAAGAAGAATTTTACGAGCTCTGCTTTCAGAGATTCATAACGGAAATTCTATCATTTTAACAGTGTCAGCAGTGGAATTAAGGGACCTGCGGCCAAGAAATGGGAAAAAACGAGTGCTGTTTTAATGCTGTGTTACCTGAGGGTCATACTGTCACTGAAATAAAGAAGAAGTGGTTCGATATGAAAATGGCTTTTTTTAAAAAAGTCTCATTGACTGCAGTGGGGGGAGGGGGTCAAGGCTCAGTCTCATTCACAGTGAATGGAGTATGTTCCCCTCGACAGCGACTTGCATAAACCTGCAACACATCTTAAACAACAGAAAAGGTTGATTGTGTAATACTCCCAAAACAACATATATTACCGGTGTCGAGTACGGCAGCGACAGCTCTTACTGGACCTTAACTACATTACCTAAGTCACAAGACATAACTCATGTGACACATGTTCTTTATACTGTAAAAGTTGCAGTCTGGTTAGATTTCGGCACACAAAGTACTTGGTTAGGTTTAAGCAATTGAATTACTTGGTCAGGTTTTGGGAAATCTCATGGTCTGGGTTCAGTAAACGTTATGCTACATATGGAATGTGGAAGTGATGTTGCTCGCACAATGGAAGTGATGGGATTGATGTCACGTGTGTAATGAAATTTTAAGTTACTCAAAACTTTAAATAACTTTACGCTTACTTTTTGTTCCACATATGACTTGAACCCCAGTTTCTCCACTCTGATCCACTTAAAATATGCTCCGAGTCCATTTTTGACAGATGCTGTGGATCAGAACTGTGGCGCAGAATCAACTGGTTAGAAGTATATTGTAATTTAAACGCAGAGGGTAATGTCGACATAAAGTGTAACTTATCTTTTAAACTGAAAGTGTCAGGCTAATAAAATATGCAAACATTAGTGAAAACTTTTGGATAACAGCGGACTCACTACACATGACTCCTGCAACAGGTCTGGAACGCTCGTGAATTGAAAGAAAGAAAGAAAATTCAAAATATGAGTAAACTGGTGAATACAGCGAGTTCTCCTAAATCACTCGTACAAACCACTTAAGAATGAGCGGTTCTTCCATGAGCCCCAGTGTTTTGCATTAAGTTCAGAGAGACCGTGTCTATTGTAATGGGAGCAGTAGCTTGTACGTTTTCTATTTCCAAGACTGACAGAATAGACAGAGTGCTCAGATCAAATAGTGGTCCATTCTCCCAGCCAGTGATGTGAATCCATCTCCCCATCCGAGCCATTCTGCTATCATGTATCCCATTTCCATATCGTCTCCCCTATCATGTATATGTGATGGAGCCCTCCCATGTGCTGGATGATGTGATCCCCAGATAGATTCATTCATACATAATGATAAAAGATGGGTTTGGACAGGGCTACTTATTTGACAATCATTGAAGTGCCACTGTGATGGATGACGAGGAGGACCTCCACCCCTCTCCCCTCCCACCCCATAACCGCGGCTCCCTCTTCTGATCCCCCCTTATTCATTTTCCTCGGCCTAGCTCAAGGTCTCGCCTCACTTTAAAAGAGAAATATCAAATTGAATTAAAATTGCTCGCTCACCCAAAACAGAGGCCTGCGCGCCTTAAAAATCACACATCTGTTCCCACAATTCATTGTTGCAAAGTCAATTCCTCTCTCTCTCTCTGTCTCTCTCTCTCTCTGGGTGCGTGGTAATGTGAATTATTCATGCCAGCGGGGCCACGGCGTGCTTCATCATGTTAAAGTGCCCATGACATTACTGATGGAGCCACCGACGCCCCCGCACTGCTAGCTATGCTAATGCATTTGGAAGGAGGGAAGAAAAGAGTTGGCAGCACCTCTAGGGATCAGGAGGACAAGAACAGATCACCTATTAGAAATTACTACTCGAGAGTCTGAGTCCTGGTCCAATCGGAAATGACCCCCTACTTTAAAATCATTTGAATGAGGAAACCAAATATTGTTCCTGTTCCAGGACTTTGAATCAGTCAGTCAAGCTTCACAGTTAAAGTTATCAGGATACGTGGTAGCCTGTGGCTTAGGGGATAGGACGCCAACCATTAACCCAGTTCAAATCCGGATAAGGACCTTTGTTAGATCTTTTTTTCTCCCTTGTTGCCTCTCATCTCTCTGTTGTCCCTGTCTAACACCGGCATAAAATACCCAAAAGATAGTGCAGTTAATGAACAACTAGAGACTTCACAAAAAAGTCACACTCAAAAATTCAACTTCAGTCTAATGACATAATAGCAGCTCATTTTTATTAAGTCTTTTAAATGCTAGTTCTAAAATATTTGTCTTTATTTTTTTATGCAAGTAATTAATTAGAAAAGTATGAAGAGTACCGTTTGTGTCACAATTATTCCACTTGAGTATTACAATATTATGTTTTGTGATACTGTATCAATTTTCACAAATCTTTGCATGTATCACAATACAGCATTTTTGTCAGTGGTTCATTTTGTGATGTGTTTAAACCCCCAATTGTTAGATAGCAGTGTTGACGTCAACTCAGATTTTATGCATATGGCAGTGTAATCTATATACTGTGACCGTTTTCCCCAAATTAGCTCAAAAAATATGTTATATTATCGCAATATATTGCAGTATATTGAACTGTGATACATATCCTTATTGCCAGATTCTTGCCAGTACACTGCCCTAACATTCAACATTGGTACCAGAACACAGAATCGTTCTGAACGTGAAGTATGTTGTTGCTGTAAGTTTTGCTGGGCTCACACTACAGAATTTTTTGAGCTGACTTACCCCAGATTTACGCCTCCCGAGACTCGTAGGAGAAATCTGGGTTTGTACCTTGGTCATTACGATGATTATCTAGTAATGTGAGGGGTTTACAGATCCAGTCCACTCATTGGAGTCGCCCCATTAATTTACAAACATGTTTGATATTTACAAGTTAGAATTATGTCAGTACTCTCCAAGTGGGACCTCAATAGCCAATAATAGAGATACGTCTACAAGGAGATGGAAGCAGCTGACTGTGTTGCCAAGCAACGGTAAACATTAGCCCTTGATACTAACGTTAGCTAGCATACTATCGTTGACGGATATTAAAACTGCCTGTTAAACTCTCACCTCCAGTTCTTGCTGAAGAACAGACAACCTGTACTAACCGGGTCTCCCCAAACATTTTCTCATCCAGAATTATTTAGCTTTTTCCTTTTGTTTTCTGTCTCTGCAAAGTTACTACAGCAAGCTGTTAGACCATGCCAGTCTCTGTTTTGTAACGTGTGATGTGCCATTATTTTCAAATCTTGTAGTGCGTGCGTGTTTGAGATTAGAGAGAACATCGGTGAAGTTTCTTTGAATGTGCATGATGCAGCTAGATTTCAAAATCTCCTGTAGTCGGAGAGTTAAACGCTCTTCTAGTTATATTTAATGTCAACGCAGTATCATGCAATGGGTTCTGTTACAAAGAGAGCCTCTGTTGCAATCTGCATGAATCATTTGTCTGTTGAGGATGTTTTCCAACTGTCAAGGACAAGAATTTTTTTTTTTTTTTTTTTATTAAATCTGTTACACTTGTACAAAACTTGCTGCTGAAAAAGTTTCACTCTTTTCTTTCCCCACCCACATTTTTCCAGCTCTTGTTGAGATTCAGAGTTTTTGATCACAACCCCAGTTCTCAGATGGATTACCTTTCTGCTCACTGAGAGAGTGCATCTCAGCAGAACCCAGGAGATTACTTTGTGTTACCGCGCATCCATGCTGGGAGCTGGTGTGGTATTTATCAGAACCCTGAAACTCAATAAGGCAGCTCAATTGTAAGTGCAAAGAATTAACTTTGATATTGAATGTAGAGCATCAGTTTAGCTTGTGGAAGAATACACTTGCACTGAATGGTGCTGTAGTGTACATATGCTCCCACAGGGACAGGCCATCATTCAGGTCCATTTTTTGTCCTTCAGGTGTTTGTATTCATGGCTAAGAATGGTCTGATTGATAGGGATTTCTAAGCCAGCAGACTATCGCATCTCACATTTCTTCTCCATATCTGCCCAGCAGAATCATGCAAATGGAGGCCTCATCCAAAATGTTATTTCTCGATGTTCTAAATCGATCTTGCAATGAGCCAGTACAGTCTGGCAGTGGTTTTACACAAAGAAAACGAGCACAGAAAAGGGAGGAAGAGAAAGAGAAAAGGTTGAACATTGTATGAAATATTTCCACTGTCGGTTTGTGTTAAACCGGCCTCCGATATGCTCTTTGTGAAGCTTTTCTCGCCTTTTCAGAAACCGCCCGCGCGTCTGTAAAGGTGCTGGGCGAGATGAGCACAACTGATACTGTGGTTCCCACACGCTTTGCCTTCTGAAATTTCACAACCGATAGCGGTTACTGACAGCGGGGGCCTGATAAAATCTCACCTGATTAGAAAAAAGAGAGCAAGAGAGGCAGTGAGAAAGAGTTGAGGCAAGGCGAGTAAAAACTAGAGGAGATAGCGGGCCTCATCAGATCTCTGAGGTTGTGTCTAGGTTTCAGTTGACACATCTCCGACTGGCCCCGAGTGCACCACGCTCTCCACAAATGAGTGGGCTGAGTCAAAACTGACGCATTACAAACCGCACTGGCATTGCTTTATCTTCTGATTGCAAATTTCAGACAGAGATTCTTCAAGTATGATTACGACTTTTTCCCTTTCAGATTCGTTCAGAGCAAACCAGGTCATCACTTTCTGAATCTTATCTAACTATCATCTTCAGCCTTTTTTTTTTTTTAACTCGCACACATATCCACATACACATAGACAAATCACACTTTTTCCTCCGTGGTTAAAGGAACAAAATGTAAGACCCAATCATTCAAAAATGAGTTCTGCGGTGCAAATAGAGAGTTGGAGCCATAGACGGTATATTAAAGAGTGAACCCCTATTTAATTCCCTGTTTAATTATTCTACCATTGGTTGAACCAAGTTGTTTCCCACTGCTCCCTAGGCATTATTAACTAGCAATATTAACATAGTGCTCAATTTAGCCATTATAAATTTCTGCTCCTTCTAAAAGATTATTAATGATTTGTTATGACTCATAAACAGACACAAAGTCATTTGGCAAAGATTCAACATTAATTTGAACTCTAATAAATGTGAAATGGGGGAGGACGTATTTCAGCTTTTTCCTTCTTTGATGACTGTTGTGGTCATCTTATAATTTAGTACAGTAAACACGTTACATATTTCTCATTTAATAACTGAAATCATCACATATGCCACCTTGACTGCACGGTGGTGGATATACTGGCATTGGGCCCCACGAAGGGCAGCCATGTGGGAGTTTGTAGAGGAGTGGGTACTCCAGGGGCCGAAAGATGAGCCCGGCTCCACGTAGGCAGGAGATCTGGCCCCAAAATAGCCAAGTTGCACGGCTCCTGGGAGCTGCTGTGCTGAAACTCAGAGATGCTATCGCAGCCAAGCAGCCGTTCTTGTTGTTGAGAGGAGGAAGAAGGAAGGAAGGCGGAAGATGGCGTCATCCTGTTTGTTCTTTTCCTGACTTAGTCTGCCATGATTATTCTCTTTATCTCTGATCATCTCTGATTTAATGCGCTCCATTTCGTCGCTGTCATTCAAGCTGAGGTGCTATGATGGAGTGTCTGAGTTATTAACTAACAAACACAGTGATTTGACTTGCTCAACAACGTATGTGAGATGTGACCCAGATGCTTTGAATGAAAATTGTTTCCAAACACGGCACTCAGCTCCGAAACATATTCGCATTTCACAATCACTATAATTGGAACATTTTTTTGAGTTTAAGGCTTTCAAATTTCAGCAAATTGACACATGTCAGGAAAGATCCGCCCAACTCCCCTTTCCTCCTCCCATTAGAGATGCTTGTTAGCAGAGCTGCCATAGGCCCTCATCGCTGTGACGGCTCAGTCACAATCTATTACACTGACTGGGAGCCTACGCATCTCATAACTGGCACCCAATATTGGTTTTGCTGATAAATTCTGAAAAAAAAAAAAACACACATTAATGATGAGAAAAATAAACAAGAGGCTTGTCGGCAGGATGTGGGTGGCTGTCCCATGGGAGAGGAATCTCGGGGATATAGAAATAGTTACAGCATCACCCAACAGGGGTTCCGCCACCTCCCCCTCACAATCTTTCCTATACTCCCAGTGCCTCGCAGCCATCGAGGCACTTGTATGGCTGTAGTAAGACAGCAAAGTTTTCATTTACCATCTACGCAGCTCCCACTCCGAAAGCAAGCCTTCAGGGTAATGTTAGGTCTTTTCATAAGTTACAAAGATGTAATTAGACAAATTAGCTCAGCAGACACTCGGGGTTGCGTTTTTAATGGCTGCGTGTTGCCTAGGTTGGTAATTAGCAGGCAGCCGCTGCTCCAAAATCACACATTGCACCCGAGGCCTTGCATCCGTAACCTGACAACCAGTAGCGGCACGGTAATGAAGGCTTATGTATCCCACAGGCTTGGTTTGTCTCACTTGCCAGCCAGGTTTGATGTTAGAATTCACGCTGAGCCACTGTGCAAATCTCTTGTTTATGCCCATGTATCATTTTCTTCCAGGTTGAGCATGCTGTCCTTTTCGGCACGGTGATGTATTCAAATCAAACGGATGTGTTTTTGCCTCAGAGGCGCAGACTTTCATTTGAGCCAATCACCTTTATGGCTCAATTCATCAGGGCCCCAGTCTACGTGTCCAGGTCTCTTGTTGTGAGTAGCACCCGGGGAGCCGATGAGCCATTTCCACACACACCCAGCTCCTCTCCCACTTTTAATGACTTGCCGATGGTGATTTTCACCAAGCGCCTGTTTTTTATTGGCTCGGAATAAATTCCCCCTCTCTCTGACACTAGACATCCTCTTTAAATTGGATCGAGGGGGCTGAATGCCAAATCGGAAATGACCTAGCAAAATGCAGATTAACTTGTGAGAGAATTTATTTGTCTATTTACTGTATGTGTCCATATTAAATTTGTGACACTGTGTTTATCACAAATATGACTTAGCTGCAAGCTTTATACTGCCGGTACAATGATGTTCAGTCTTCATATGCAGCAAGAAATTGATTTTCTCTCAGTTTTCCATTTATTTGTGTACAACCTCAAGCACGAAGGCATGTCTTTGTACTTGTGTATTTCGTAACATTTGTCATTATCTGAAAAGATATCACGGTAAGCTGTTTTCAGTAGGTGCATTGAATGTGTCATAGTTCATTTCAGTCAGAAGAATTCCCCACATTTAGTTTGATGTAATCATCTGTGGTTTTACACATCTGCTGATCACTCCATACAGAGAAAGCAGATAAGATATGTTCTGAAAAAAGGCTATTTAGAATACTGACATTTAAAGGTGAAATCTATTACATATTTACTGCAATAAATCATAAAGATGACCACGATATGTCATCAGAGATCAAGGAAACATGTTATGTTGAAATACTCGCTTCTCAACAACACTACAGCCGCAGTGGTCCCTTTGAAATTTCTATTATTGGCCAGAATAACCATTTTAATTTGCCGTTTCACATTAATTAGAGTTCAAATTAATGCAGAACGCTTGCTAAATGAGTAAGTGTCTGTTCATGAGTCGTAAGAAAAATATGAATATAAATATATTTACTGTCCAAAATCATAAAATGACCGCATCAGAGACGGAAGAAGTTGAAACGCTGGCTTCTTCAACAGCAGCGCTACAGTCAGCATGTTCTCCTTTGAAATTTTTATTAATAATATTTTAGTAGGAGTAGATGTTAATGTAGTCCGCAGTGGCACAAGCAGTCCCTGAACTCCAACTCCAGACTGTGTTTTTTCAGAGCAGTGTGCCTTTGTTTTCAGGATAACAGGCTTAGCTTTACATTGACAGACAACTGATAATTCTGAAAAGCTGATCAGTTTATATTGTAGGACTTGTTATTGTCAGTTTATGATGTTGCGCACATCTTACATTCCTGCAGTGCTCCCGCAGCCTGCCTGAGCTTCCCTGAGTCTGGGTAGGAGGGAGCAGGGGGAGGCAACTCGCTTCAATCATAAATGGTGTATTAAATAGGATTTCAACCTATTAAATATACAGTCCATGGCTCCAATTGGCAATTTGGACTGCATTACTCATTTTTGGATGTGCAATTGCTACATATTGCTCCCTTAAGTCTTGTGTTTCATAATTCTAATAAATCTAAATCCGGTAAACCTGACTTATTGAGGCAAGTGAAATAAAAAAATAACGCCATTACAGTAGCTGCTGTATGTATAGAGCTGCTGTTTGCCCTAACCTCTCACAGTCCCAGCGGCTTTGTACCACATACTGTACAGTCTTTCCGTCCTAATTGTGGGGGCAAGTTGGCACAATGTTCTGCCTTCACCGACGTGGGAAGGAGATGATTGGGAACAACGTGCAGCGAGTGGATAGCAGCACACATCCACAGGAGCTTTGTGGACCAGGGAGATAAGGCTGGAGCCCACAGCATGACAGGGAGACCGGGACTGGGGAATGGAGGACAAGAGACTGCAGCCTTAAGGCCAAAAGACTCGGCAGAGAGTAATGAGGGCCAGCTCTCACCGAGGATACAGCCCAAACTGCCAGAGAGAAGGGGGCTAGCAGAGGAGGAGAGGTGGACTAACAACCTTGGAGGGCAAATTAGCTGCCTCACCATGGTAGCTGACGTAGTAGAATGTGGAGACAAAAGGCACAAATGACAGGGAGCACATTTGAAGGTGGCTTTGATTCCAGGTGCAGGAATCTGACCCCTGTTGGGGCAAGCACCATTACAAGCGGAATGCTTGGACGTGCACTCACTGCATTCTTAAGTCACAAAATAAGTATATGTAGTATGCTATTATGTATTTGTGTCAAAATAATGACATGGCACCTCTGCTTTGTTATGGTGTGGCACTTGACAGTAGAAGAGATGTAGAAGAGATGTAATGGTAATTCGTATAAAAAACTTAGAAAATAAGAAAAAATGCAGTCCCATGATATCTAACCTTGATAGTCAGAAGTCAGCCAACCAATATTTTTATAATAACAGTGGCTCAACTAGCAGTCTAAATAACAATGCAACTATGTGCACAAGGTCTCTTGCTGTGATGAAGCTCTAGAGAATTATCTGAATCTTCAGGTCCACTCAGCTTTAAGGAGCTCTGAAGTGAGTTTCAGTCGATTGTTTAGCTGCCCGGTCCATAATTTTACTATTTTGGTTCCCTGTCACCTCTCTCATTACATCGATTTTGGTCACAGTAAGCAGCTGCTTTCAGTGAAAAAGACCTAAAAACTGCACACTGTACACAACCTGCCCATTTCCAAACAGCAGACAAACAAAATTAACAACTAGCTAGTGAATGTAGTGGAGCATTAGCTGCTGAAGAGATACATTTTCTCTTAGGAGTTGGTGGAGACCAAAAACAGAGCTAAAAGAGAATGAATATTGGCCAGGTGGCCAGAAACATTATTCCAAATGAGTGTAAATGTAAGCAACTGTAAATTGTGACATTATATCACATTTATATATCTAGATTTCATAGCTTCTATTTTAGCCAATGATGGCAATGTCGCTCTATTGGTCTGTCTATCTGATGGTTGGTTGGTCAGTGAGGCAACCGCTTTGGCCCAGACTGAAGTATCTCAACAACTTTTGCATGGATTGCTTTTTAATCTGGTGCATCTTGTAATCTTGACACTCGTGGTTCCTTGACAGTGTATCCTAATGACGAACTTTTCTTCTTCCACCTTCATTAGTTTGCAAATTATGTTTGTCCAGTACTTTGCTTTGTGATCAGATACCTGCAAATCTAATGACATTCACAACTCAGCTGCACTTTGTGTTTAGTGCTAATTAGCAAATGTGAGCATGCTAATACACTGAACTAAGATGAGCATGGTCTTCATTATACTGTACCTGCTTATCATCAGCACACAGTATTAGCATTTGTCCTGGTGAGCATGTTAGCATTCTAACATTAGCATTTATCTCAAAGCACAGAGGCGTGTAAGCATAACCTCATGATAATGTGTGTAGACCCTTAGTCTGGTCACAAAGTGTACAGTATCTGATTTTCTCAGATAAAACCTACAGATTCATGTTTTTACCCTTAGGTAGGGTGGGGCACTTCTGCAGAGCTCCCGAGCTGTAGCTGTAGAGCTGTAGCATGGCTGGATTATTGGGTTGGATTACTTTGCAAATTAAAACCAAACTGTTGTACTGCTTTTTTTTTCCTTTTGTAGGTCCGTGTGGGGTTAAGTGTTGCACTTTATTTGAACAGGCATTACAGTAAAATGTCTTTGGCTATGATTTTACATATAATTGTGTGGTGTGTTACCAATGTATAAGGAAGCCTGTAGAGAATGAATTCATACCACGATACAAGTACTAATCAGTCACAGGGTCAGTTAGAATTAATCAGCCGCCATCTTAAAAGGAAATGGCTGTCTCGCAAGACCCATATGAAGATCCTCTGAGGGCGCAATCTGAGTTGAAAAATACTTTTAATTTTGAGCGTCACAGTTTCTCAGGCGTGGATCGTGGCCCATCCATTATGCGTGATGCCTTTAGATTCCTCTAATGGAATTTTGCAGCTCTCTTTCTCCCGCTTTCACTTTCCCTTTCTCCTTTTCGCTCTCTCTCTCATGTCACATACACACTGAGCTTCTCTGTGCTGCGTCTGCCTATGGCACAAGACGTGTTGGATCATTTGATTCCAGCTAATAACCGGAGTTAGCCCAAAGAAAGGCATAAATGAGTTGTGGCCTCCCTGGGCTCCTCCTGCTGACTGTCTGAAGTGTGAGTCGACTGAAGGCTCTCACCCAGTCAGCACTCTGGATGGAGGCTGCCTCTGTCATCACGGTCCAGATACGTATGTTCTCCTGGAGGATGATGCTGGAACAAGGAAATCTTGTAGTTTAACTGCAAAAAATGTCTATCTTTCCAAGTACTGTTAAAGGCTAGCTTTGGTAATTGGAATTTGGGCACTATTTTCCCATGTTTTTGTGTCAAAGTGACTAATTATGTATCCCACAGGCTTGGTGACTAAGTGACTTACAACAATTTTTGAAATTGGTCCAGTATTTAGGAACTGTGCACCGTCAAAGTCCACAAAAAAGGCTTGTCTTTGCCACTGACAGGCTCAGACTGTTATTATAACTATCTAAAGACATTATGGAAAGGATCGCCACAGAAATAGGTATTTTTTTAAAGAGAAAGATACGTTTTGCTTCATCTGAAACAGCTGTGTTATTGCTCTCACCAAAGTAACCAGATTGCCTTTGCAAAAATAAAATTTGAATATTGTCATCTTCATTCAAATGCGACAGTAACTAAATAAAATCACTTTATTTGAACAGCCAAAAACTTTTTGGCTCATCTTTCCAATGTTTCAACAACCACTAACTCTAGTTAGGGTGAAATAAATCCTTTATTTATGGTGTTAGGGGTGAAAACATCCAGAGAAGAGTGAGAGGGAAGTTGGCCAGCAGAGCAGCAAGTAGAGAAACAGTGTGTACAGCCAGAATATTTTTACATCTGTCTCAGTGAGTTAAGGGTTGATTTCAACCAAACCAGTGTTAGGGGTTGTTGGAGCAATGGAAAGACAAGACAAGGCATATTTTTGGCCAGATTTATTTTGTATCTGTGTGTTGCTTCTGAATGAAGATGATGATGACAATGTTAAACTTACTGTTTTGCAAATGGAGTCTGGTTAGATTGGAGAGTGCAATAACACAGCTGTTTCTGGGCAAACAAAATGTATCTCGCTCTTTAGAAATGGTCTATCTTTGCCCTGAGCCTTTTCATAAAGTTGCCAGACACATAGGATAACAATCTGATCCTGTCATGGCAAAATGACCACTTTGACAGGGCACAGTTGCCCACAAGGATTATGTTACAGCTCAGTTTCACTTCTACTGACTGCACTGCTCTCCCTCAATACTGACCAATTTCAAAAACCGTTGTCCCTATTAGTCACTTAGACACAAAAACAAAGGGAAAATGGCCCAGGTTCAAATATATCAAAGTTACCCTTTAAGTACTTCATGCAGTTTTGCTAGAAGTCTTTTGATCTTTTTTCCCTTAAAGATCAAATGTATTTTTCAGTTCATCAAACTACCCTGCTTCAAGGCAAACAATTGTCACTTCTTTGGTTAAGTGTCATTAAGTTGTGTAAGTAACTTGATAGTTAGATAGTTAATATAGAAATGTTGTGCAGATATATGCACAAAACATAACACATAGTCATTCACTGTTGCACACGTGTCAAGAGGCATAGGCACCCCTAATCACATACTGTCCACACCCTCACACACAGGTACACATGTGTCACATACATATACCAATATGACATGGTCCAACCCACGCTTTCCTTCACACACACACAGAGAAAAAACACATGCACCCACATCTATATATTCTCAGTAAAAACGAAAACACTTCCTTGTTGACACGTTGTAATGCTTTGCGTTGTGATTAGCGAGAGAAGGGAAGTGGTAATGAACTGTGAACGCGCTGCTTCCTTCCATTTGGAGACCAGACATCAGCTCGTTCCTCCGCTCTCCCCGCCAAACGCCCGTATTACTATTCTGTCCATACACCGCTCCCAATTAACTCTGGCATCTCTCTCATCCCCCCTTTGTTGATATTCAATGTAAGAATGACTATTTGCTCCATTTTCTCAGCACATCGGTGATGATGATATGCCTGGTTATGGATGAGCTGTGACATTACGACGCCTGCTGCTGTTAGTCCCAAAGTGTTTGGCTGATTTTGTTGTTGTTGATGTTTGCCAATAAACCTTTTTGTAAGTGGTCGTTGTAGACCATTAAGGCTGAATGTGTATCAAGGATAGACAGACAGACAGACAGATCGACAGACAGATCGACAGACAGACAGACAGATCGACAGACAGATCGACAGACAGATCGACAGACAGACAGATAGATAGATAGATAGATAGATAGATAGATAGATAGATAGATAGATAGATAATGTTATGACTGTTAGGCAGACTGTATTTTTTCACCATTTTCTCCTCCAAGCAAGGCAATAATTATTTTTCCAGTTTCACAGCATTGTTTGCACCCAAACATCTCTCAGCCAAAACTTTTTTTTTCTTTTGTTTTACGCAACATCTCGTTGTTCCAGCTCTGAAAAACAAAAAGTGTGAAATCACATTTCCCTTCTATCTCGCCTGTAGAATCTGCAATAACAGCCCCGCCCTCGCCTGCCTCGTGGACGCTTGGAGATGCGGTGTGCGACGTGTGCAACGTGTGTGTATGTGTGTGTGTGTGTGTGTGTGTGTGTGTGTGTGAAAGAGAGTGTGTATCAATCTTTTGTCATTTTTAATACTGCAGTCTTATCGGGAGAAATGACAAGCTCAAATGAGCCGGCGTGGCAATTACCACAGTGCGAATAAATGTGGGTCTGTGTGCGTGCGTGCGTGCGTGTGTGTGTGTGTGTGGGTGGGTGTGTTGCTTGGGTGGGGGGCCAGAGGGGGTTGTTACTGGTGGGACCATTTACAGCTTGCTGATGAGAAACCCTGCTGTTCTCCTCATCACCCTTTTCTCCTCGTCTGTCTCCTTCAACACGCCCCGAATACACACACACACACCCCAGGACACCTGTAATTAGGCAGTTAAGTGTCACACAAATACTCACATAATGGTTACAGCAATGTCCAATGGATATGTCCACTGGCTCTGGAAGCATTTGCAATAAATGTAGAACTGTGTTACATTAGTAGAGAAAGTTAAACTACACAAAATCAGTTTGGACAATAAAACTGTGCTGACATTTGTATTTATTACTCATACTGAACACTTGAGGCCAAATTTCTTTGCAATAAATAGTCAATAAATAAAGTAGAATTGGGCACATTTTTGTGACTAACACACACCAACAGGTCTGTCATCCTTTGCTTGCACCGACACACACAGACACACACAGACACACACAGACACACACATACACACACTCATATAGATCCATCGTCCTCTAAAATGGACGAGGGACACATCAACACAGCGAGAAAAGCCTGCGGAGGCCACGACATGCAGAGGGATGTGGAGGTGTCAAACATGGAAGTGTCAAACAGTGCCCACTCACCACCGCAAACCTTTCCTCATCCTCACTGTGTGTGTGTGTGTGTGTGTGTGTGTGTGTGTGTGTGTGTGTGTGTGTGTGTGTGTGTGTGTGTGTGTGTGTGTGTGTGTAGAGCTGCAGAGTGTGTACAGTGTGTGTCCGTGGGCGGCTGTCACCTCTAAACAGCAAAGTTTCCAAATGACAGGGCCAGGCGATGACAGTTCAGCTACTGCCACCGGGCAGGTTAGAGACGGGAGCCTCCCTCCATCTAACAACCCTTGCTCCCCCTTCCCCCCTCCCCACCACCACCACCACCACACTACCCCTCCATCTCTCTCTCTCCCTCTCTCTCCGTGTTGTGACTGCTCGTGACAGCACTCACAGGTTTCTTACTGTTTATTCCATGTGGTTTTCTTGCTACAACATGTCTGCATTGTGCATTTTCTCCCAGCATGTTCGTAAGTTTGACATTGAGCTGTTAGTGTGTGTGTGTGTGTGTGTGTGTGTGTGTGTGTGTGTGTGTGTAAGAAAAAGTATGTATATACAGTGCTGGGTCAGATTACTTTGAAATGTAATAATGCCAAAATGTAATATGATCTAATCTGAATACCTTTGGATTACTTCAAAAAAGAAAAAAAGTTCCTTTACTAAAAAAATTGACGCAGCCACAAAAATCCACAATAATGCTTTTTTTTTCCTCTTTAAACATCTCAGAACTTTTTAATGCAAAACACATGCATTTAGCATCATTCAGAATTTACAGCTGGTCAAATTACCCTCACAAAAACACTAGACTGCTGGCACAAACTACAATTGCACTGTGTATATTTTATAACATGTGGATTGATGTTTTGTTGCTGATGTTTTTTACTCAAGGACCCCGTGAAGAACTTCAGTCCTGTAACACTAGAGGAGCACTTACTCAAAATGTTTGTCTTCCATTTTCAGTGTAAATAAAAAGGAATAAAAAGTCCATTATCATAAATCATCATTACAAAACAAAAAACAAGTACTAGTTAAGTCACCATTAACAGAACAGGCAACCTGAGAGGAGTAACTTAATCATGTGAGACATGATTTTTATGAGTTAAAAGAGCACTGGCTATCATGGAAAAGAATTTGCAGAATTTTAAAATTGCTATATTATAAAAGATGTAATCAAAAATCTAATCAAGTAATCTATAATAGTTTAACTATAATCTAATTATACATTTTTCAGATGTAATCTGGGCTTATTATAGTTACTTATTTTTTTTACATTTGATTATGTAATCCTGATTACATGTAATCCATTACTACCCAAAACTGTCTGCAATGTGCACAGATATGTTGCTGTGATTCATATGAATTTCTAAATCACTGTGGCATTATTCAGCCACAAAATATCAACAATAATGGGAACAATATTAAAAAACAATGGCAGTGTTTGCATGCATGAAATCCTCTGAACAGCTGGAATTTTAGAGTGATGTACATGGTAATTGAAACATAAACACTTTTGTGGTGTAAACAATGAGGAAGGATCTCTATTTGTAAGTATCACCCTAAAATATATCTGATGCAGTAAATTGTTAATCGCCTGATTGTCTTATATCGGCTGAAGAGGAGAACCAACTAAAGACGTTAAAGAAACATGTTAAAGAAACATGTATATATACATAAACATGACTGGTAAGATGGTCTTCTTCTTGCTTTTAAACTAGGATTGTTCCTTATGTGGGACTTTTTCAGTCACATACCAAAAGTCACATGTTAAAGAAATATTTTAGTTAGAGATTTCTCGAGCTGATAATAAGGATCGTTATCAGGGCCAGTCTAGCCATACTGTAATGGATTGGTATCAGCTGAAATAAAGCTGATAAAAATCTGATCCTTTCTGTTCCATACTCTACAGTGTTGTGTCCAACCCCCGCCTGCTTGTGTTGTAGTGCTGCTCTCCTTTACTACAGTGAGGCCATTCCACTGCATAACCAAGTGAAAACTGGAGTGTGTGAATGTCAGTAATTATTTGGGAGCACGGGTGATTGACCCTGACAACCTCCGACACTGGGGTTGGCAAAATACACAGATTTACCTATGACAAACGTCGCCGGCGGCAAGTCATATCAGCTGTTGCTAATTGAAGTTAATTCCATGAGTAATTTGATGGCAGGCCAAAATTAAACTCGTCTGTTGTCTGGTTTGTGGGTTCTGCAGCCGGTGGCTGTGCACAGCCAAAGATTGTTTGTTAGAGAAGAAGCTCCACTCTGTAACACCACGGCACAACCACACGAGGGGACTGAGTGCTTCTATGGTTTCCTTATGACACTTTTATAAGTTGCATATTCGACCATTGGCTTCCAAACTAGCTTTGATATAACATGTTTGCACATGCATGTTTTAAATGCGGTCAAAACATTTTTGGTTGGTAGATCAAAGTGTAAACTCAGTTCATGAGCTACATGCATCCCAATTTTATATCAAAAGGGCTGAATCAGTAAAATCTTAGCATAATAACCTATAGCATAATTAACAATATCTCTATTTTTTCAATTTTTAGTGATAAGAAGTATATTGTGAAAACATTCACAAGTAATGAGCCATCCATTTACAAAATAGATGATGAACAACCTGAGATGTCTAAGGAAATATTATAAGTGTAATTTCAACAGTTTTTCCACATTTGTTCAGTCTACTGTCATTACATATGAATTATTAATAGTAATATACAGATCACAGTGGATCTGGAAATGCACAAAACATTGATATATTTTGGAACTGAATAACAAAGAAGTATTTTACTTCTGTATGACTCAACATCTTGTCGTAATTCTTTTAGTTTTCAATACATTTCCACTCCAGGGTTGTTATGCTGGCATCACCACTTTGCAAAGTCATCCAGTGGGCTGGCTTGGACCCTTTGGAGGGCCGACTCTGGCCTGCAGGCCATATATTTGCCAGTCCTGGTATAAACAGTCCTTTACTTCTGCACAGTCATTGTTCTCATCAGACTTTAATCATCCAGCATCTGCATAAATTGCCAATAATATTTAGTCTAATAAGAAAATGTCGTTGTCATCTAGATGGCCTCATTTCACCTTCTTAACTACTTAGTGTTGTTTTTTTTCTCATCGTGGTAATATATTCTGTTACCATCTATGTAATTTCCATTGTTTTTCCCCATTTAACCTGATATTGATTCAGTTGTGGTGATGAGTGTTCACACTTGCGGAATTTCCCACAAAGGGGAAAACCCCTTAAATCAATAGAGTACTTCTACCTGCTCTGTTATCACAGCATAAACCGTGCGTATTACTTCCCATAATCCCCAGCCCTGAACTTTCACCTACAAGTTTGGGATTGTGTTTTGAAATTGCGCCTCGTGGTGGTTTAATTCACAGATGTGACTTATTGAACTAGTCCTGGGATGTGTCATTTCACGTTGGAGGAGCAATCCCTCTCGTGTGGATGGGGTTCAGTTTAATTTAACAGCCTGCAACAGCTCATCGATAGTTTGTCCCACAGCACAAAGAGATGAAATTGGCGACGGCAGCATATAGAAGCTATTGTAGGTTATATCTTTATAAACATACCTCACACAGGAAGAGATGAAGATGGATTTCAACTGGAACACACTCTAGGGAAATACGTTTGTGTTGTGTACTGGCGGCATGTTGAGTGGATTTCAAAGTGCCTGATGACCTCCAAGTTAATCCCTACCAAGGGTGTCCTGGTAGCTCAGGAGACTAATGGACACAGTGTGGGTTTGTGACTCAACACCACATAATTGAATCCACCTAATAACCTTTGTCATGTGTCACTGCTTCTCTCTCGGCTGTTTTTCATATGTGTGTCTGTCTTATGTAGCTGTCTAATAAAGCAGAGACACATTATGAGGGAGTCTGTTTATGGCCTCTTAGCCTTGCACATATGGATGGCTGGATGTAGGCGTGCACATGGGTTTATCTCTTTATCTTATGATCAAACAACAGCAGTTTTATTACCCATGACAATCACAGGCTCTAGCATGCACCTATGATGGGTCCTGAATAGCCATATTACCATATATTTACATTTCTGTGTCCAACATATGGCTTTAAATGCTTGTCAAACATAATATAATTACCGCTTTTTTTTTTTTTTGGGCTATTTGTATATCTTGGGAGAATTCCCCAGAGAGCTTTGTAGAAAGAACCATCACTCGCTAACACCATTATAATTCTATAGCTTGATGAAGCTGGAGCTCACAAGTCATTTTTGATGTAAGTTACTAGACTGAATCAAAGATTTTAGAGGCAATGTAAATGCATTGGATGTGCTGTGGCCAATTGTGGCCATAACAGAACATTTATCTGTAATTAATCTTACTTTGAAGTGTCTTTTAGAGAAATGAACAGTGTCATGATCTTATTTTCAGATGGACATTCATTGTATTGATGGATTGAGCCATCACACTTGACACAGGTCAAGTAAGTCATCTGTTTAATTAAAAATGAAAATTGTCAAACCACTGAAGTTGCAATTAAGACACTATGACAGCTACTGCAGCAGCAGTATAATAATCATGTTCTAAAGTCACTGGTGTTTTGGGGTGGCAGAAAAAAATTGATTCTCTTAAATATCTTAATTTTTATTTATGATTCATGAGTGCTAAATAGATTTTAGATATATATTAATAAGTAGCGTCTCGTCTGTTAGCTCAATGCTAACACTTGGGGATAACTATTAACAGACTCATGGAAATGAGCATTGCAGTAATATTTTCTGAACAAACAATCTATTTTCCTTCACATGCTAAACATACATTAGTATATGTGTTACGACTTTCAGGTATATGTTTCCTGCTTTGTGGAAATGAACTAATTGCTGCTGACTTCACATTGCTAACTCAATCTGCTACTCTGGCAGACCTACAGCAACTTCCAAGGTCAAAACTCAGCTCAGAAGTCTTAATTCTATTCATTTTGGCCTAACATCTTAATTATTTATTATTTTCTCATGGCGCTAGCTTGCTGAACAGGAACAGCTAAATGTAGTAAGTATTTAATTTCCAACTTTTATATGCATTATAGCAATGCTGCTGCCGAAATAAAGCTCAGAAAGAAAAAAAAAAATTTTGTCAGTCATGATACACGTTGTCTACAAGTGTAAGATTCAACTTTGTCCCATGGTGTCTTGAGAAAAAGCAAGGAAATAATACAGTAAATATCAAAGAATCGCAATATAAATCACCTAGATTCTCAAACTATGATATGAGTACCACTCTTGGTTCTTGCGCTCTCTCTAGTGGTACACTGAGGAGTCTCCCAAAATTTAAAAAATGAAATAAATTAATTTAAAAACATATTATCAAAATGTAAAATGAAATAAATGAAATGAATGAATACAATGTGAATGAAATGAATTTAAACTATGAGATTCCTGAAAAGTAATTTAAAATAGATTTTGTCTTTCAGGGAATATTTTTGTTTCAGTCAGCTGTATAGTCACGTTCATGCACATAGAGCGATAAACCTGCCTCCTGCATGAGCTGTCTGTAGCTGAATAGGGTAGGTTGACACTACTGTATTCTAACTTTGGTCATAATCTTGGTTATTACTTTGCCTAATATTTTCTGAAGTAGTACGTGGTGTAAAAAGTTGAAGAAACACTGACATATTGAATCAGCAGCCAGATATCATGAAGGTATGGAATCGAGAGACAATGTGTCATCCCAGCCCCACTGGTGTTTCTCCCATTTGCGCCGTGTAGTGTCTGTTTCAGGTCGGTT
>JAJHUR010073904.1:0-12712 GCA_027495735.1 Lutjanus campechanus
AAAAAAAAAAGAAAGGGTCATAGGTGATTCATTTACGATTGCACCAGGAGTACACAGAAATAATAATAGCAGAATAAGTCTGTTCTGCAATTTATGCATGACCCTGGAAATAGGCATGTCTTTCAGCCATCTGTCTTTGTTGAGTCATTTCATGGCTCCCATATACCCACTTCCGCCGGTCTTCTTCTTTCCCTAATTCACCATTTCTCCTCGATAATGTCCACAGCGTCTGATGCAATGTGCTGGCATCCACACATTAATGCCAAAGTCAATGAGGAGACGAAGGGGGTGGAATGATTTGCACAGGACTGCAGACTGTTAGTTGCACGGCAGTCAGATACCCTGGGGTTACATAGGAAGGAAATTGGATCTAGAGGGAATGAGAGTGGGCCGTCTGATGTCAGAATTACAATACATCGGTGGAGAGAGGTGGGGTATCACTCATTACAGGGAGTGATGAACACAGCTGAGCTGCTGTGTAACATGACAACTGGCTGCAGGAGCCATACAAACTCCAACAGGGTCTTATATGTAGGTGGCAGCAACTAAATGAGCAGCGTACTACGTGGGCGTGATTCACTGCCAGAACTATGAATCTGCATTCACGATAAGCTTGAAAATGCAAGACAGTCTTCATATTGTTGTCAGCGTCTGTATTATTTATGCATTTGTCCGTGTGACCTCTTATAGTTTAGATTATTTATCATCTCACGTATCCCCGTGAGAGGCAAGCAAAACGTCGAAGGCTGATAAAGATTGTGTGGTATAAATAAAAGACAAATCAGTGTATTTGCTTTGACACAGAAATAGCTTTTGTACTGTGGCACACATGGTTCTCTCAGTCAATGCATTATTAATGATGTTGTGCTGCGATAACGCTGCAAGTGTCCAGTACAGAATAGGGTGGGGACACAAAAGGAAAAATACTGTATTTGGCACCACAATTGAACCAGGCTTCATGATCACGGCTTAATGCTGATATTCAGGGTTGGGTTAAAATGCATTCTGATACAGTTACTAATGAGCTGTTAAAAATGTAGTCAGTACCCTAATATAAGAATCATTATTAAAGTAATGTAACTTAATATAATCTAATATCATGTTTTATGTTCGTTCTTAGGTTTACTAATACATGTGAATATATGTTTAGATTTACCATTCATTCACTCCGTCGAAGTTTCAGAAAATCCTTACATAAAGATTTTTAAACCTGGAACCAAACCAGCCAACTATAAGAGGAATCATAATCATAAAACATTACATTAAAACATAATTATTTTAAGAGTGAAAGAACTACTCATCCCATATATCCTTGCAAGTGATTCCGTTTTTCTTAAATTTAACTTTCATGATAATTCATGATAGCTATATAACTAGTTAGTCAGCTAGCAGAACTCCCCGCTTGTGGGGGTGGAACACTTTCTGTTCTGTTCTGTTCAGGATTGTGGGTATTGTAGTACTTCTCCATTACTCTGAAAGGCTGATATCCAACGGACTTGTGGCTTCTATTGGAGAATACCATTGATTCACAGCGTCATAGCTCGTGTTATGTCTACTTTGGGTGGTGACGAAATTATAATTAATAATCTAAATCCTCTATTCAGACTATGAACTGGACTTTCACTTCCGAAACCTCACTGTTGAGATCTATAGCTATGATTATGTAATTTAATTGTAGCCTACTTTAAGTGTGCTATCAGACTTAATATTTACAGCACTTCTCATATAAACACAAAGTGCTTCAAACAATAAAAACAATAAAACAATAACGAGCTAACTGTATTCCAGTGGGTCTCTCTAGCTAACATTAGCAGTTGGTCCTACATGTAAAAACCTGTAGTAGCAGCAGCAGCAGCAACAGTAGTAGTAGCAATAATAGTAGTAGTAGTGGCAGGTTAGCTCGCTAACTGTATTTCCTGTGTAGCTAACATCAGTGCTTGGTCTGTGTAACTAATGTCAGCCGTTGGACTTTAAATGTTTCTTTAAAGGAGAAATTTATAATAGATTTACTGTAATAAATCATAAAGTGACCACAGTGTGTCATCAGGGTTAAAATACTTGTTTCACTTACAGCTACAGCTGCAGCATCCTCCTTTGAAATTTACAATCTGGACCAGAATAACTGTTGTTTGTTTCCATTTCACATTAATCAGACTTCAAATTGATGCTGGATTTTTGCTGAATGAGTAAGTGCATGTTTATGATCAGAAGAAATCATAAAATTATCTTGCAGAAGGAGCAGATGTTGTCGTGTTAATGGACTCTGGCAGGAAGTGAGACAGGCAGCCACTTAACTCATCATCTAGAGCCCGTTATTGCAGAGCAGTGGGCTTTTGTTCTCAGGAGAACGAGCTTAACTTTACATTGACAGACAACTGACAGTTATACACAGCTAATCAACTAACAATGAGAGACTCATCGTTGCTTGTTATTGCTTTTGGTTGTTGAGGTTGTGCAAATCCTGCCCTCTTGCGAAGCTCCTGCAGCCTGCCTGAGGGCAGAGGGGAAACAACTCGCTTCGACCACAAATCATACATTAAACATGATTACATCCTATTTACCAATTAGTTGACGGCTTCAACTCAAATTTTCGCATGTGCAATTGCTCCTTTAAATTAGGTGCTGAGTTCTTGGATGGTGACAGCATTTTCACAGCTGAGCCGAAAGTTTTCGCCCAGTGAAAGCTTGTTTTTCAGTTGAAGCCATGATAATGAATTTACAGCTGTCAAATTAGCTGGTTTCACTAGAGACCAGAGTGGTGTTATGAGACTTGTGTTGTACTGTATGCGTGCACTGTGCGTGGCAGTATATTGATCTTTATTTAACTAGAATGTATTTTAAAATAGTAATCTTGCTAATAATCCCCATTTCGACTAAATGTACAGCATCAGTAATCTGATTACTGATGATATTATTGTGTTAATTATTTAATAGCAGAGCAGCTGTTTGAGCCCCCACTGAGCTCCACCTTGCATTAATTTCTTGTGCTGCAATTTGTTTTCTGGTTCCTGGAGGGGAAAAAAAGTGTCTTAGGAAAGAAAACGTGACCAAATCGAGTACAAAAGATGGTAGTTTTGGTTCAGCAGTAACAGTAGAGGTTTGCAGTATTATCACTGTGACACACTCCTTAGTTCCAGGATGCAAATTGGACCTGTACAGCTCAGTGCCAGTATCCTTGTAATTTCAATTGGGCTCATTTAGGCATAAACTGGCCTCAGAGAGAGAATGAGGCTGGGGAACATGGAATTAGCTGGAAGCCAAGTCACAAAGCATTCAGCACCTGATTCTCAGCTAGGACAGATGGCGGAATTGCAGCACGATGGCACAAACATGCTCGAAGACGGAGAGGCAAGAACACCACACACACACACACATAGCCGCGTCTCAGTGCTCCCTTAGGCCCGTGGCCAACAAACTCAATGTTTCATAAGGATTAAAGTCTCTGTATGAAACCTGCGACTGAACATGAGACATTGGATCATGAGATGATGCCAAAACAGCTGTCGGGGGCTAGTCACGGCACCGGCAGTGAGTCACAGTTCCTGTCCACAGGCCGTGTATTTTGTCATGATCTGACGATGTGAAGGAGATTTTCGATGCAGCGACCATCACGCTTAGCCCACCATGTCCTGAAACCTCCTCCACCTTAACGTCATCTCAGAGGCGGCAAAAGTACAAACACTCTTCACTCATGTAGAAGTAAAGATACTTGTGTAATAGTAGAAGCACTTATTGAATTTTACTTTTATTACTTTTATTCAAGTAAAAGTGAAGTACAGGCTCTGAAATGTAAAGTTTAAAAGTAAAAAGTGTCCCTGCGAAGGACATTTCTACCAAAGCTAACTGAACATCAGCTTTTTACACTTGCCATTTTTGTCTTGTTACTTCTTTTACATGTTGTTACACATTTTATGCCCGTTTCATCTTATGTCTTGTTATTTTCTACTTGTTACATCTTTTACATAGTTTTTGTCTTGTGATGTATTTTACGTAGATTTCGTCTTAAGTTTTTTACGTTGTTTTGGTCTTATGTCTTATGTAGTTTTTGTCTTGGAGTATCATTTCCTTCTTGTTACGTCTTTTACGTTGTTTTCGTCACGAGTATTTTATGTTTGTTTTTTTTGTCTTATGTCATCTGTTATGTTGTCTTCATCTTGTTAGATCTTTCACGGAATTTTCTCCCTGTTACTGTTCCCGTTTTCTTCTTGTTACGTCTTTTTATGCCGTTTTCTTCTTGTTACATATTTCATGGCGTTTTCATCTTGTTAAATCTTTTAGATCATTTTCATCTTGTTACATTTTTCAACTTATTAATCTTTTACATTGTTTTTGTTCTGTTACATCTTTTATGTAATTTTTGTCTTGTTATGCTTTTCATGGAAAAGCATAACAACAACATAACAACATTTCTAAGTAATCTAGTTATATAATAGAGAAAAGTGTGTGTGTGTGTGTGTGTGTGTGTGTGTGTGTGTGTGTGCGTGAAAGTTTTTTTTTTAGAAATGTGGGAACATAGGGATGACACCGCATCTTTTACGTGATTTTCCGTCTTGTTCCGTTGTTTGTGTTGTTTGTGTTTGCGTTATGTCTTTTATGTCATTTTTGTCTTGGTGTATTTTTTAAGTGTTTTCATCTTGTTACGTCTTTTATGTCATTGCATACACCAAGAAATCATCTTTTTAACGTGTTATTGTCCATCCATTTAGGTTGAAATCGGTCTGATGTTAGGAAGGCTGCTTGCCAATTAAGAATAATCAAAAATTACCCTTAAATGCAGTAAAACTACAGTAACAAGCATGTTATGAAAATGTGTGGACTACAAAGTACAGATATTTGTTAAAATGTAGGGAGTAAAAGTAAAAAGTTGTCAGTAAAATAAATACTCAAGTACAGTACAGACACCTAAGGAGAAAAAACTATTAAGTACAGTAACAAAGTATTTGTACTGTTTTACATCCCAGACTTCTGAGTTGTTGGACTGTGGATGGTGTCCACACAGCTGACGCCCCAGAGTTGGTTACTGTAGTTTGAGGATCATAACGGCTTTCAGATCACGCCCAGATTTGTGCACCGGTATTAACTGTACCCTGCTTAAGCTGCCTGCTTTCTCAGGGGCAGTGTTAATCCATCAATACTTAGATCTGTTTCCCCACTCTTCCACGATCCAAGATGATGAGCCGAGCTAATAAAAGCATGGGCAGACAGAAGCTGGTGATAACACATTATCCTCGCCATCTAATCCCCTCTCTAATTAGAGATGCTGACTTAGACCAAGAAAAAAAACAACAAAACATGGAAAAATGAAAAGACAACGCCAGACACCCGCTTGTGTCTTTATTGTACGAACTAGTCTTGAAACTAAAGGACCATACTGGTGGATTTGTACGTTTAAGACCATTAAGTACGCATCACAAGCTTAACATCACTGTCGAACATTTTCCAAAGCATAGCAGAAGTTTTTAGATTGATTTCATTCCTCCCAGGCACCCATTTGTTTCCAGCCATTGGTTTCATTTCAGTACTTCATGAAACTTCATTAACTTGCAGAGAAAATTAAAAATGGCTCGTAATTGGTAATTTATCACAGTGAACTTCGACTTTAATCCTTTTTTGGGTAAGAGATACTGTATGTTATTAGCTGGGACTGCTTTAAATAAAGTCTGCTTGTTGAAGTATTCATGACCACTGACATCCAAGACTTCAGGCTGCCAAACAGCAAACTTTTAAAGGTCTCGTGTGTAGGATCTAGAATATAGCAGAAATTGAATATAATATTCATAAGTATGTTTTCATTAGTGTATAATTAGCTTAAAATAAGAAACGTCATGTTTCAGTTACCTTAGAATGAGCATTTATAACTACAGAGCGTGCCGGTCCTCTTCTGGGCTGATCTGTTGAACTGTCATGTAGCCCAGACTCAACAAACCGGCTCTAGATTGGGCCTTTTGCATTTTCTATGTGGCCACCGTAGTTTATCCTCCACCTTTGGAAGAGGTGGGTGAGGTGAGGGGTACTCAATTACAATCCAATCCCACCTCTAGATGCCACTAGTTCCTATGCACTGGCCCTCATCAATATTTGTTTTAAGTCTTTGCTCAGTGGCAAACCCATCAATCATCATCAACCAAACTCTGCAGCTTTACACAGCCTTTGAGCCTCTTTTAGCTCATTGTTTTGGTTTTCCAGCTCGTAAACTCTCCTTAATCTAGCTTCCAGCTGTAGCTGTGATAAAAGCCAGGTATGGTTTCTGCCCAGCATCAAACAGTACACAGACAAATTAAGCAAGTAGTTGGTAAATATTGGATATTATTCGCAGGAGCTGGTGGAGACCAAAACAGAGCTAAAAGAAAAATTAATATTTGATTTACTTTTGTCAGATTGTGACTAAAGATGACTCCAAATGATAGCTAATGTCCATGTTTGCTGAGCAGTGTTGATTACGTTACTTAAAATTGGTGAGAAGTTACTCATTGCATTACTCACTGGTTACTTAAATAATTACGTAGCAAAAGTAATGCATTACATTACTTGATATTTTACAGCTCAATCAAAGATGCCTATAATCATGTCCAAATCCTCCACACGCAAACGGTGCATGTTTTGTATTTAACACATGTAAAAATCTCAACCTCAGCAGAGAAATTCACACATCCTCCAACTCTAAACAAAACTAGGTGAATCCTTAATATAGAAATAACTCATGGTTAGTGTTAGCAAGCTAGCCAAGAGGACAAAATCTGTGGGCTCTTTTGGTAGAGCCTCTCCAGACCTCAAGCGCCTGTGCACAGCTGGCACATTCAAGACTGGTCAGGCAACTAATTTACTTTACTGCAACTACTTAATTTCAAATTGTAATCCCATAACATAACATTGTAACATGTTACTAAATGAGTAACTTAGTAACTAAGCATTACTTAATTAGGAATGAGTTGACTTGATTCCGCAGGATCCATGCATCGATTCTCACAAGCTAAGCTCACAAGCAACAAATACAAACTGTGGGTGGGTGTGTAATGTCTGGCCAACAAACAGCCCTGACATATTCAGCTGGTCTGTGTCACATCACTGTGGAAACCTATGAGAGATACGAACCAAGTGCACATCTTTGCACAGTCACGCACTTCAGTATCAGACTTTTGAGTGAATGGCAGAAAGGAAACCTAACATCCTAACATGGTGTGATGCAACTATTCACTTGTAGATAAAAAAAATACAACTAAATGCACAATATGTAACAAAAAACATATCACTCAGCAGCAACACGAGTTACCTCATGATATATTAAAAACAACTCACCCTGAATGCTATAAGAAGGCTGAACAAACATGAGAAATAAAAATATTTTCTTATCATTTAATCAAAGCATTTCTGTAAAATAGATTAAAAGTTGTTAGTACAATCATTTATATTTAATTGTACTCATATTTACTTTTGTGAAAAATAAATAATGGGCAGCATGTGTCATTTGATTTTCCTTTTTTCTAAATAAAAAAAAAGTTATTTTAAAATATTACATGCCCTTTGAAAAAAGTATCAGTATCAGTATCAACAATCAATAAGTTTGTTATCACTCAACTGGAGGCAAATATTTGCTAACACATTCACCATATGAACTCTTTATGGTGATAATATGTCATATATTGTTGCTCCGCTGCCCACCTGTGGCCAAATAATCAATTAATACAGCTTTAATGGATGAAAAAACAAATATTAGACATGAATAATTACTGTATTCTTTTATCGTTTGTGATCTTGGTTGAAGTCGAGATTCTGCACCTCATGATTACCAATGTTTGCCTCCCGACACAAACCTGCAATAAAGATTTGAGTCTTTACTTATTAACTGTAAACACGACCTTTCAGTAACATTAACCCTACCTTAGTTAGCATGCAAAGACGGTGCAAAAATATTCACTTCTTGTCTGACGAGAGGAATATTTGACAGCATCGTACCTGAATTTAATTTTTGGAACTTCTGAGCTTCCTTCAATGCATCACCAGGATGAGCTCACAGCGGCATTATAACATGACAATACAGAAGACAAAAGAATCAACTTGAAAGTTGATAGTGTATTAAAGAGAAGACGATGATTTTCTGGAATATAGTATGGACTATATACTGGTATGGTCAGTTCAGTTACTGGAAATCAGGGAAAGACTAGAAAATGAGATAGAAGAAAGCTGATCAGACAGACAGACTGCAGACAAACTGCAGACAACTTCTATCCATCACCTTTATTATTATTTTATAGACCTGGTAATGAGGTGGAGGCTGTTTTTGTTTTTACTCTCACCACTTCTCTCTTGATTTCATCAGTCTGTGTATTGACTTTGGCATGAGGGTGGCATCATTTGTGTATTTGTGTGTGTGTCGTGCATATCTGTCACTTTTTGAGAAGAAGGAGGGAACGAGAAGAGAGATGCTCCTGGTGACACCATCTACTTCTGTCACTCAACCTCTCCTCCCCATTATCTGTGCACCGTCCCACCCTCCTTCTCCACTCTCTCCTCCTCACTGGCTCTCCTATTTTGTCTTTCAGAGAACATTTATTGCTCTGCTGAATTTAAACTCCCCTTCTCTCCTCTCGCACCGCACATCCTCCACTTCTCTCTGTCTCTTTGTTTACTCTCCCTATCTGTAGTTTTTTTTTTTTTTTTTACACCAACCACCAATTTTCTCTCACTCCATCACTCACTGTGATTGTCTGCTGCTTCTCATCCGTCCTCTGTGTGTGGCTGGACACCATTGTCGTCCTTTCCTCTGCCTTTATTCAGGCGAACGAGCTGAGGTATGTTTATTTTATGTCTCAGGGGGCCAAGATGTTAATGATGCTTAAATGCATCCTTACTCTACAAGGTTAGAGAAAAAAATAGGGGAGAAAGAGGCATTGCAGGGGAAAAAAGACCAAGTTAAATCTGTTTTTTTCTAGACATTTGAGATTTTCAACTAACTGACCCTTCACTAAGACCTTCCTGCAAACAGCAACTGTCCAGTCATAAGGACTTAACATGAACTGCCATTATCTCAGTTAGCCGTGACTAACTTATTTCAGCAACAAGTAAAGCTATCTTTCCATCAAAAGCTTTGTAAACCTGCTAACGGCAGCTAACAGCTACGATTAGCTACTTTGGCAACAAGTAAGCTAAATTTATAACAGTCTGTACTGGTGAACAGATTTTCCTTCTATACTCTGCTGCATCATTAGCAGCTATGTGTTTTATTGGACTTAAATTTCGTAACACCCCCCGAGTGACGAATGAGTCATCAACAGTTTCAAAGTGTTTTGCAGGAGAAAAAAAAACCTCGGAAATACAGGGACCTCAAAAAGCGACTGTTACATCTGAAGTTAACTAATGTTAGCATAACGTCTGATTAAAAACTTCAAAACAAAACATCTGATAGCTAATGCTAGCTAGCTAGCTAGCCAGTCACATCAATCATTAGCTGTTGTTCTGCTAATATTAGGTAACTTAAAGGATCAGTTCACCCAAAAATGAAAATTCAGTTGTTATCTACTTGCCCTCAGTTGAAGGTCAGGTGTAATCGTCTGGTGTAATCAAAGTCTCCTGAAGCCAAAGTTGAGTTGAAAGATGTAATTTACACCATGTTTTTAGCCTAAATCTTCACTGTAGATCCTTAGCTTGGAGCCACGTTCACGTGCACGTCGTCTGAACTGGGTGTATGTGGTGTGATGGTGTGCAGACGGCATGTCTGGGCTTTAGGAGACTTGGATTTTGCCAGACAAGCAGTATGGCAGCATTTGATGGTGTTTTTTTTGGTTGTTTTCCCCATTTGAAAACTGGTCACCATTCATTAACATTGTTTGGGAGATTCTGCAATGCTGTTTTCCTGTGAAACTTGGCATGAGGGTATGTTGTTAATGACTGAATTTTCATTTTTGGGGGAACAATCCCTTTAAGTTGCTTTAAGAGGTCCCACAGCAACATCTTGTAAGCATTTTCAAAATGTGGTTTTCTTTTCTAACAGACGAGCCTGGTGCAAAGCATATCTAATTACAGGGAACAGGAAAAGAGAGTTGACCGAGGTTTTGTCAGGTACAAACTTGTTCAACTGTTAATGGAACATATAGCAAAACGAGGTGGGACTTAGGACAATTAGGATGAACATTTCCATAGGAACTGAGTGGACAAATTGTGGACTTTTTAAATAAAAGGAAAAGCAGTTGAGTTTTTGTGACCTAGAAAAGCATGGCAGCTACATTTCAAAAAGAAGCTTCTTTGTCAGTTTCACAAGTAAACTCGCCCAAGCTGCTGATGTTGTGAAGGTGCTTTGCTGAGCCCGGAGAAAAGACTGGGGATAGTAGATGGCCTAGTGAAGGCTTTCTGAGGTGTTACTCCAGCATCTCTCTGTCTCTGTGAGCATGTGTCCTCTCTCTCTGGGGGACAAATTGAAGCTCATTTACTTGGACAAATCCTTCTCAAACCCTGGCTGATGCCCAGTGTCAAGAGTTATAAAAGTTTTACAGAGCTATGAAAGGAGTGATGTCTAATTGGCTCAGCATGCTTTGCAGTAAAAAGCACTCCCATTGAGTTTTAAAACTTATGGACAGTGATAGGAAACACAGATCAGAGATGTCAAAAGGTAAAAAGTGTGGCAGGCGGGGAGGTGCTCTCAAAGCTGTATCCAGTAAACCAAAATTGGTATTTTTGTAGCATCACTGTTTATCTTTTCCCATATCCTGGCTGTCACCCCAGTCACCCCTCCAAGACTGAGACAACTCACCATTTGTTTATTATTTTCTGCTGCTGATGGAGTCGGTGAGAAAGCCAGACAGGCCCAGAGGGTGGTGATGTCAGACCTATCATCCTCCACTGAGACAACTGTACCCTCTGCAGGTAATAATATACACAGGGTGCCCTCTATATTTATATATATAGGGTATCTTTGGTGTTATATCACTCCTAGGCAACAGTCTGTGTGAACTCTTTGCTGGTGTAATGTAATGTGCCTGTATTAGCTTGCTGAGAGCAGCATTAGCAGCAGATAATATAGTTTAATGAAGGCAGTGTATCGTCCTGTGGGGAAATGTAGCTTCCATTTCTTCGGCAGAGAGAAATCTCAAGTTACAGTACCCGGAGGCGGAGAGGAGTCTGTCCACTTTCACTTCAGGCAAATCTTCATCTCCTCTCCTCCCCAAACACTATATTGTCTGGCTTAAAGAAAAATGTTCATGTCTTTATACATCTCTTTTCTCTGTCTGTCAGTGTATATGTCTGTTTTGAGGGTGTGGTGGTTGAAGTGTTGTAAACGAGGGGGATGAATTAGCCTGACAACCAGATAAATCTCTCAAGTTCATCGTTTTCATTTGCTGTGGCTGATGTGTTTGGCCCCCGTCCATTCAGACAGAATTTCACTAGCCTTGGATCCAGTCGGTTCAATCACAACCGTTTATTTAATATGGGGCGGGTTCCACGCAATTGACAGATGGTAGAGGAGCAACTCCTAAAAAAGGCTTTTGTGATACTCATACCCAAGGTAGAACACAGCACAACCATGTTTCTTCAAGTTTAATATGCCTAGTTTTTAAAATGAATGGTTGTATAAAAATATTTTACTGCAAAATTATTTTTTGGGTTTGGGTTATTTGGATCCTCCTCAAACTGAAAATTGAAGCTTCTTCAAAAGGGACAGGGCCTTATAAGATGTATCTCTGGAAATATTGATCAGAATGTCACCAAATTTGGACTGAATGTTCACAGACAGTTATTACATACAATAAAGCAAAGACAAAAACAATACCCTTTTCTACTTTTTTTCTACCAATCACTAAAAATGATAATTTATACGTACCAAAGACTGTTATTTTGTCCCAAAAGTGGGACAAAAAGTGTGTTTCACTATTCACTTCACCCTCTGACTGGAACGTCACCAGTCCAGATTTGTAAAGTCATGTCACCCATTTGCTGCTCTGATTGGTTGTAGGCTGGTGTGATTAGTATTGGAAAGGGCTGGATATAAGTACTCAAAACCTTTTAAAGTGACTGTAAAGCAACAATAAATGTGTGTTCTGAGTTTGTCACACCATGGAGACATGTTATTAATCACACAGCCAAATTTTAATTCTCTGTTATGAAATGCTAGGTGCGTGTCCTCTCTGCTGTCAAACACCACTAATGTCAAATACCACTACTGCCAAACACCACTGAATGTGACCTCAAACATGGAGACTCTGTCTACCAGCTTCAATGGATATGTCCAGACGTATTTGAGCCACCAGAGTGAACGTTCAGAGACCGGATGGTATTTATTTTTTTTCTGTGTCAGGTTGAGAGACTCAATGAGGTACAGTTACAGAGGGTGAGTGGAGGATCAGACGGTGTCATTCGTGTATTGGTTCGAGGTGCTACGGCATGGCTCCGACCCGCCACCGAGCCATGTTTTCAGGTTCGTCCAAAAAATCCCGAACACAGAAATCATCACAAGCAGTCTACCAGTCAACTCTATGTTTCAGTTCTACATAGTTCTCAGTGTTTTCACATGTTTTCAGCAACTATAGTTCTAATATGTGCAATGTTTTTTCCTTTACAAGGACTTTAAGGTATCAATTGAAAACCTAGTACCAAGTAGTATCGAAACTCCTCCAGTCAAATGATACCTGCATTCGTTTTGGTACCCAGATCTATTTAAAAAATGACTATTTATATGGGTTTACTCACAGGCAGTCGATGCAAGCATTGGAAAAAAGGTATT
>JAJHUR010073905.1:0-25852 GCA_027495735.1 Lutjanus campechanus
TGGCAGGAAAACAACACTGTACATGAACGAGATTAATTTCTCTGCAGTGGCAGTAAACCCAACACATGGGCCCACCGGTATCTGTATTCAGAGCTTAACAAGATATTTAGGGTTGACAAACAGTAACATTAAGTGTGATAAACAGCATTGCTGCAGCTGCATACTGACACTCCCCCACAGAGCTCATAGTAGAGCTGTGAGCCCACATCACAGCTACAGCTACAGCACTGGTACCCCCACAGTGACTCAAGGAACATGAATGGGCTTGTAGTGACGACGCTCCAACAGACTCCCTGTCTTTCCAGAGAAGAAACAGAGTCTGACGGTGGCTTCTCATGACTGGTTAGCTCTGACTACGAGCCTTATGACGTCCATGCTACGCTGAGCAGTGGTCACTCTGTCTCCCCTGTGTCGCACACTGCATACACCACAAGGCCATGCCTCCTACAGTCTTTGCTCCCTCACTCCTCTGTTGTATTTTTTAAATATGGTGAAAGGAGAGTTCTAGCAGAATTTGAGAGTGTAGTTACCCTTTAAGAAATGTTCAGACACAAAGCAAAGCAAATTTCTGTCTTGCGTTATTTGACTATTTGAACAGTCTGTGTTTATTCTCCACAAACAAAAACTACAAACAAAACAAAAGTACCTACTGCTTTAGCTGTAGCAATGTACATACTGATGCACACTCAGGCTCTTATTGAGCTCAGAACTCACCAGGAACTCCACTTCTTTTTGTTAATTCTCCCAAGTCTCTCCCCTTTTTCCTTTTTATCTCTGTACATTTATGAAGTTGATTTCTAAAGCCCCGGGATACATGTGAACATTTTCAACGTGTGCACATGTATCTTCACCTCAGTTTGCACTGCCTCTTGCAAATTTGCCTCAAACCACACCCACTCACTTCTTTCCATTGACATACTTAGTCGGGCCCACTCTAAAAATCCAACTCACGTTCTGTCTGAACACACCTTTAGACAGCTACTTTCTTTTCAATGGTCTTTTTGTTAATGTAATACATCAGTGATTTTCTGACTGAGGTCTGGGGACTATTGGGGTTCTTTTAGGAGGTTGTAGAGAGTCCACAGCAAAAATAGGAAAGTGTACTTACTTTAACTTTTATCTTTTTGGAAGTTGGAACAACAAGAGAAGAAATAGGATTGGCTGATTTGATTGTTTGTAATTTATAGTGATCCTCGTTTGATAAGTGATTGACTTTGAAGACTTAAACCTAAAAAATTTACTCAGAGGGGATTCCTTTTGACAAACAGTCCTCTCCAACAGGAGGCCCGTGGTCTAATGTGTGTCTGTTGTGATGGTCCTTGACATGAAAACAATTGGAAACCCCTACAATAGAACCACTTGTAATACTGTGCCTACAAATCAATCAAAAGTTGTTCAAGAAATGTTCTTGAAATATTTCTTTACCTCTGTTGAAATAGAATCATGTTATATGTTGTTCATTCAGACGTCTGAACATTTGCATAAAGACTTGTTGAGCATCTTCATGACATTTATGCCCAATAGCTGTTTTTTCATGTAGATACCATAAATGGCTGTGTGTAGTCTGTGTGACTTTCTAGGCACCTTCAGTAGGTGCAATGAACAATAACAATGGTCAATTTTGTAAGGAAAATTCTAGGCATTATATGCAGATAAATACAGTACCAATGTGCCAACTGCATATTGGTATAAAATGATTACAGTTTTAGAATTTGAGCAGAGATGTGTTTTGATCAACCTTTAGTCCTCAGTTTGTATACATTTTAAAACATTTTACACTCATAAACAGTTTGAGTCCCGGTGATGTTCAGACAGAGTAAATGATATTGTGCTGCCGCTGAAGGGAACCACTCACATTTGAATTTAGAGTGTATTAATCTGAAGTGGCGCACATTTCAAAGCCAAGCCAAGGTTGACCTTATGAAATGGAGTTGTCGATGGGGACCGATGATCTTTATTTGTTTGTGAAAAGGCCAGCAAGAGAGCAACCATAATAGCTCTTCAGTTTTTTCAATAATGATATAACGACACATCTGTAAAAGTCAGGCTGCTGTGTCCTTCCTCGCTTCTCTGAGGTGAAGAGTTGCCAAGCTGCTCAGTCAGGACCAACATATTGGTTTCACAGGGATGCATTTACTTACTTTTGCATTTTTGCATTTAATAGCAATACACATTCTGTCAGTTTAAGAAGTCAGTTTAGAAGAATAAAAAAAAAAATCATAGGTGCTTTACAATAGAAGTTGTTTGAAGGTTAAAGGGGTTGTTTTTAATTCCCGCACTGCAAGAAAATCTGGACATTAAAAGTGAATGACTAATGCTCTTTCAAGCAGTTAGTGCATAGTTGCCCTTGAGCAAGGCAATTAGCTCCAATTTTCCTCAGTGGAGATATTTACTGCCATCAACAGAAGATTTCAGATTATAACCTACACTAGTGGAACTTAATGAATCTGAAATAAGGTCTTAAAAGTAAGTAAGCAGGTAAATCTTATTTATATAAGCTAGTATTTTTCAAAATAGTCATTGTAAAGTGCTTTATAGAATGGTGAAAATAAAGAGACAAAATAGATGAGAGAGACAAGAATGTATAAAAACACACACAAAAGATGTAGAGTATGAACCACAAAATATGAAGTTATAAGATGATGAAAAAAACACAAACATGGCTTTAGAGGTGCTTTCTAAAAATATGCACTGATTTGGCTTTCAGGCAGCTGCTCCAAAGTCAAGAAACAGAAACAGACAAAAGTAAAAGCAGTCATTAATTCTACTCCTAACATGCTCTCAATGTACAAATTTGTAATCTTGTTTCCACTATTATAATTAAGGCATAAATACATATCCAGAGCTGCTGTCCGTAGCTGCTGTACTCATTACACCAACAGGCCCCGTGCATTCACCTATTTAACACACAAGATTCAAAAAGAAGATGCAGAGCCTGTGCTGAGCTAAGTTATTCATAGCACTGATTTGGGCAATTCGCCATAAAGTAATTAGCAGAGAAGCAGCAGTGTTTCTTTTTCCTTTTTCGAATCTACAATATCCAACCTACATTTGAGAAATAACACCATTAACTATTCTGTTGGAGGCCAAAAGAGGCACCTCTCGTAGATGGTACATTCATGCGCTGTCCTCCTGCCAGGCTTGATGATAGTTTACGTCAAAGAACAAATAATAGGCTATGATTTATAGACAGCACTTTGAAAACAATGGAGGTGGGTAATTACTTGCTTGGGGACAAATAGTAAAGCAGAAGAGAATTAGGAATGTATACATTGTACAAAAAACAGTCTGTAATTAAATGATGAGCAAGATTTTGTTCATTCACCATCCCTAAGAATGTTGTCTGTCCCCCTACCTTTATGTTATGATTCACTAAGGATATTTGTATGAAATCCAGGGAGTCCCTGTCAGTCCACATCACACTCAGTATGATTTTTATATCAGTACTTAATGCAGTAGGTGTTGTCAGCCAGCCAATCAGTCAGAGCGCACTGCTGTTACGGTCGTGTTCTGACGTGTTGTTCTCTGACCTCTCCACTCGGGCTGCCCTCATATATCACTGATACTGCACTAATACTGCTGGACATGGGGACCCGGCAGTAGATCACACTGGGTTCACACTCAGACACTGACAGGGGCTGAGTGGATGGATTAAAGGAATGACTGGAGTTTGTCTTTACATGCAGCGTGTTAGATAAAAGTTGCGGCACACAGGGTGATCCAGCAGGCTGTTGGATCAGCTATTTTATTCTTAAGTTCAGTAGAGATGCACCGATTCCAATTTTCTTGGCCGATTATGATTTCCGTTTTTTTAAGGGTCTGACCTGCCGATTCGGATTTTGGCCTATTCCGATTTCAAGTTTTTCTAAGAAATATAATTGACAGCATTCACAAACATTTTTGCAACTTCTCTTGTATAACTAAATTGGATGTTCATAATAAAACACTGACTATTAAATAACTTATATATTTTCTCCAAAAGTGCTCAAGATTTCAGCCAGGCCTTATTATAAGTTAAATTAATATTATGTACTAGAGGAAACACGATCTCGCGAGATTTTGCAAGATGCCATTTCACGTGATCTTGTGTAGAAGCCGATGTAAACAAACCAGAGACTGACACGGTGCAACAGTTTGCTGTAGTAAAACTTTGCAGTGAGAAAAACAGAAGAAGAAGTTTAACGAGTCTTGATGAGAAAATGTTTGAGGAGATGCATCAACACAGGTTGTTTATTCTTCACCCAGAACAGGAGGTGAGATTTTAACTGTCAGTATGTGAAGAGCAGTCTGCTGCTGGGTAACATTAGCGAGAAAGTTTATGGCTGTTTGGTGACACCGTCAGCTGCTCTGTCTCGGTGTAGACTGTCTGTCTTCTCTTTTTCCTGTTCTCGGAGTCTCTCGTTAACACTGACTTCATGCTAGCATGTGTCTGAGTGTGTGCTGCTATGATCAGCACTGTGGTGGGTGTGACATTACAGCCAGTGTGTGCTGCGCGCATAATGCGACCATCGTGCAGAGTATGTGTGCGAATATGACGGGGACAGAATCGGATATGGGGTCACGTTGAAAACCGGCCGTTCTGGTCAATGGGTGCATCCCTAAAGTTCAGTTTTGCCTCAGTATTCACACTTTGCTTTTAACAGATGACATCATTTCACATTTATGATGATACTGACAAGCATGCTTTGTATTGTGGGACTTTCACTTGAGATGGGGATGCCTCTGGTGCTCAAATTGTGGTGTTAAACTTCAGTACAATCTTTTCACCATGATGGAATGCTTTTGGACATGGAGATCATGCAATGGGTTTTGTGTGTGTGTGTGTGTGTGTGTGTGTGTGTGTGTGTGTGCGTGCGTGCGCTTGACCATCAAAGTTTAAAATTTGGTATCTTGAGAACCCTAGTCACTATAGATGGCATTGCTAAACAGAGTTTAGTGTGAAGCTAACTTGCAACAGTTAGTTGCTGACTTTACACTCAAATTTAGCATTAAACTTCCGGTGACACATACTCCATATTCCTGCAGGTACTCTTGATCGTTGTGCCATGATATGACCCATGACATGATGTAAATGCAGAATATGCTGTGCATAGCCTTAAAGCAATGATCAGGATATTTTTTCAACATCATGCACGGTACATAAACTTTATGCAGGAGTATTCTGTAGTGGTAAAAGTCCCTGCCTCCCTGTCATACAGTACCAGGAGTCTGAATCCCCCCCTGGAAAGATGCCTGGAACTCCCAATCTGAAACAGTAGGCTGCTGTGCGTTTCAATATACAGTTCCTTAGAAAATCTTTTTGATACTTTGAGCTGTGTAATCCCTCTTTCTGTGTCTCTCTCCCTCTCCTATTCATGTATAGTAGATACAGACAGCAGTTCGCCACCCACTCCCTTAAGAAATTGTCCTCAACGATTACTGAAATCACTGAGAGTGTACTGCAGGTACTACAGTGTTGCAGGTATGATTGACAATGTAGTGCATGCAGCTTTGAACTAAAACAATATCTGTCACACACCTTGGAGTTGCAACAGTGAGGCAGACACCAGATGACTTACCACATTCACAGCCACAGTCTGTCAGCTCAGCTCAGCTGAATGTTTGAAAAAAAAATCTCAACAGGAGGTCGTTTCCCTACTGGCTACGCTACTGATGATGGGAGACAAGAGCCTTTGTTCTTGTGCTCTGTTTTATGCAGCATTATTCAAGTGTCTTGATATTTAATACCCAAAAGGGGGCAGGGCATGTATGGAATTCATGCTATGGCAGGTCAAGGACGTGAATGCACTGAGTGAAAAAATATTTTGATCTAATATTAATGATCCAATTTGTCACTTTTTTCGCAATGTCAGTCACCACTTTGGTCCAGAATGAAAAATCTATGGATAATAGCTATTGATTGCAATTAAGTTTTGTACAGACATGCGTGGTCTCTCTATGTTTTCACTCATCCAGTGAATATCTCCACATAGATAGAAACGCGCCCACTCACCATGCTGGAGAGTTCAAGATCTGCTAGTAAACAGGACAATGCGTATTGACAGATGCAGAGTTCACTACAAAATTGACTGTAACTTGCTTAAATCTAAACCAGTTTTTTGATTTGTTATAAACCTGCCAAACTGAACATCATGGTGGTTACTTATAGAATTAATTTCAGTTTCTGGGGGCGATTTAATCAGCTCTATCCCAAAACATGAACCTTCTGAATAACCATAACCTCCTGTGGAACATTCAGGCTCTGATGTTAAATGGACAGCATCAAGTGCAAACTATTCAGAATTTCAGTTTGTGTGAGTTTCATCAAAAATGAAGTTGAATGGGGCAGACGTTTAGCTCAGTTGGTAGAGCGTCCGACCCATGTATGGAGGCTGTTAGTCCTCTGCAGTGGCCCCTGTTTCGACTCCCGCCTTCGGCCCTTTGCTGCGTGTCATCCCCCCTCTCTCTGCCCCATTTCCCATCAACTCTCTAGCTGTCCTCTCAATAAAAGACTAAAAAAAAAAAGAAGTTGAATGCTCGTTATTGTATTAATGATTAAATCAATTCATTATTGAAATGAGCAAGACTTTTTTTGAGCTGTTTGCATTATAGGTTATCCATGCTCAACCTTGTCTGTGTGATCTGTCTTTCCATTGGAAAGGTCACTGTCGGATCAGTACAAAGATTTACAGTTCAAGCAATGAACTAAACTGATTATATGCATCTTAATTCATCAAATAAAACCTCCCAACTGCTCGATGAAAAACAAGTTTGTCATTTCTCACAGAGCCGCGATATGATTAATAGTGTCACCTCCACTGATGAATGAGACATTCTGTTTTTTAAGATAATTGAAAACTGAAGAGAGACACAGGTGTTGATACCATGCATGAATAAGATTTAGAGCAAAACTTAATTTCAATTTAATAGCCAGCGAGTAATGCTGTCTGATTTGTTGCACCAGCTTACCTTAAGATAAATTTAATTACTTGAGAAAGGCATTTCATTGCAAGGGTTTTTGCTTTGCCTCAACTCCCAAGGTATTTTTTCTCTATTATGAAAATGTATAGTGCTGTTGGCTCACAGCGACTACATTAATTTTGCTTAATGGTTGGGGAATTTATTGAAAAGCAAGTACTTTGCATGAATTGAAGTTTGCTATAAAGATTAACATCACAGAACTAATGACAATACTCAAGGTGAAAAGGGAGAAAGCAGTGAAGTTGTATGCTAAATTGTTGATGACACTGACCTAAAGGTGCTTTGCCCCCTGTTTAAGGAGCAGAGTACACTTTGAAACTAAAAAAAGCTAAATCCATTAGTGAAAAGTACATGTATTTATCTCTTTAAACAGTGTTTTAACCGCAAGCCGACACCGTTAAACTGTCCTTGTCATACACAAGTGTGCTGCTAACAGCTGAGTGCGCTGTACACTCACACTGCACTATACACTTTAATGTCACTGCAGCACGATGACAACCTGAACAGCTAGAGGCCAGCAGATTTTTGCAGGTTTTAAGTTACTTTAAGGTCATAACATCACTTTATCACCGCAAGCACTCCCAGAGTAGTAAAGGCCTACTTATGAACGTTCTAAGCAGTTTCACTCTCAGTTGTGCCAGTCTGTTGCATGACCAAGTGAACAGTGGTTACACCTCCTGACCTCTTACCGCCACCCATCAGCTTATTTGCCGGCTCCATGCTGAGGGTGGGAATCACATAAGACACATACACTACTGTATGTTGTAATTATTGAGAAATTTTACCCTAATGGGCTGTCTAGACAGTATGGATGTACTGGTAACGCTAACACTTTCTGCTAATAACAACTCTGAGTGCTAAGCCTTAATATCAGTGGGGTCATGTAGCTAGAATTTCACAAGCTGACACATCGCTTAGCCTCTAATGTCATTACATTAAAGAGTTTAAGAGTTAGGTAGGAATTTAAAAGTCTGTTTAATGCTGGGCCATATTAAATATGTTTGTGACTTATGACTACTACTAAGCTGTCTACGGTATGTTAGGGCTGCAACTAATGATTATTTTCAGTATCAATTTATCTGTCAGCCATTTTCTCGATTAACTGTTTGATCCATAAAATGGAAATGGTGAAAAATGTCATTCACTGTTCCCAAAACCCAAGGTGATGTCCTCATATGTCTTTGTTTTGTCCACAACCCAAATATATGTTGCATTTACTGACACTGTCATAGAAGATTAAAGAAACCAGAAAACAGTCACATTTGAGAAGTTAAAATGAGAAAATATAGATATTCTTTCTTTAAAAAAAAAAAAAGATTCAAAAAGATTAATCAATTGTCAAAATAGTTTGCAATAACTTTAATACTTAGAATAGACAAATCATTACAGCACTTAATGTTGTTTCAGAATTGCAGTGGCACAGGCATACAGGTTTCAAGTGTCTTAGCACTGAAACTGAAACTGAAACTGTTACAAAGGATCTTCTGTCCATGAGCTGAAAGCAGTTAGCAGCCATATGAATTTTAACTGAATAATGATGAAAATAGGTGCTCCAAGTGTTGAAGGTATATGAAGCCAACCTCTCTTTAGCATTATATTTTGTATTATGTCTGCAAGCAGTAGGCCGTTTCAGGGGCAATGGCATCCCCTTTGTGAGCAAAATGACCAAAATCAATACCTGTTGTTAACCCGCCACCCCCGTCTCCATCCTGTAGTTGCAGTGAGAGAACAGGGTTTTTTAATTGAATGTTAGTCTAGTCTGTCTGACTCATTGACCTTTTTCTGACTGAGGTTTGTGCAAGTTAGAATATCTGGTCTCAACCATAGTTATGAAATATCAGTAGTCAGTAGTAGTAATAACAGTGCTTTGTGTTAGTGAATCCATGACGCTGTCCATATAGCAGAAGTAGCAGATGGCTTTGTAATTGTGCCTTTTTCTCTCAGTCCTCCATTCTGTCAGCTCAGTCAATTCTGTGCTATATTGTAGCCTGTATACTCAATAGAGTCATGTCACCTGCATGATCACAGTGACAAATAGCAATGTGTAGTTGTGGAAGAGCTAGATGATCATAGAGACACACTGCTGCCTGTAGTATTCTGACAGTATTCCTATAATATTTCCATGATCATTCAGTAGCATCTGTGTGCTGCTGAATTGCACCACCACACCAAGCCACCTTTGTAACAAAATATTTTAGAGGAGACACAACTACAGATATACTGTAGTGTTTACTTTATGGTTAGGGCTGTCACCCCCTGTTAAAAACTAACAAATCACAGACTTGCTGCTACTGTTGATTATTATTATCATAATCAAATCATCTGCTGGGTATTTTTTATTATCAATTAATCATTTGGAGTGTTGGTGGTCTGTTACAAACTAAAATGTTACAAATTAGTGAAAAATACCCAGCACAACTTTCTGTGAGTGTTTGTACCACCAACACTACAAACCCACATTATATGGAGAACAGGAGCAAATCCTCACATGTGAGAAGCTGGAACCTGAAGAGGCATCTCTATGTGAAAAATGAAATAAAGCATTAACAGATTATCAAGAATGTTGCTTGTTAATTATCTTTCAATAGAGCAAGAATTCTTTCAGCTCTATTTGCCATTCTCCTCGTGTAAGCAGTGCAAATTTAAATGCCTCCACTAGCTCATACAGGAGTGTAAAGACAGTAGATGGATTTAATAATACAAGCCTCCATTCTGTCACAGCGAGTCCACTGCTTTCATTGATAAATTCAGGAGACAAATCAAGATGTATATTTCAATTGGCTGACCATTCAAACAAATGAAATGCTCAGTATTTTTATTATATAAACCCCAGTGACAAAATTGTCACACTCAGACAGCTGGCGTGTCACACTGACTCACAGCTAAGAGGCAACTAAAGATGAAGAAGTGTGTTCCTCTAAATTTAAGATGATGATGCTATAGCTAATGTATGAACAAGACTAATGTGCTGCTGATAGTTGCTTTTCCCAAAAATGAAATGTATTCAGCCGTATAATTCGGGAATTGGATTTCTACCCTGTACTGAACTTGTCATCTACATTAGCTCATGTAATGGCACCACCACACCATCAAATCCCTTTCATCTGACATGAAATGAAACTAGTGTTTCCCTGATTGGGATGGTGTATTAGCTAATTTAATGTGCTGAATTACAGTTACCCTTAATGATGTGCTTCCATTGCATTATCAGTGTATATTACTGAGCATCGTGCTGCCATACTGTGTGGGTATTTGAAGGACATGTATGATGTTATGAGATTGCATGGACATGTCATTTAAGTGATGGTCTGTGGAAAATTTCCAATTAATATGATCTTTCAGCCTGACACAACCTCTCAAGAGCATTTCAGTCCATATCTCTTTCCTTTTAAAAGCATATCTTCAGTGATGTACATGTTCCATACTATATATGGAAGCCATGAAGGACACCATGTTTACTGCAGTAGTCCTACCTACACAGCTGTAACACATCTTGTTGAAAATCTTTTAAATTTCATATTTTATCGGGTATATCTGATATTTGTGTATTTTTATTCAAGGGGATTATTTTTCCGGGCACATCTGTGTGTGTGAAGTGTTGTTCAAGTACACGTGTTAGCTGCAATATAATCGACCTCTTAACCTCCATTCAGTCGCCTGCTGGTAGCTTTCAGAAATCCCAGTAAATGTGTGAATATTATGTATGTTTGTGCGCAGGGTTGAGTGTGTAAAAACAAAGCAAATCCTCTGTTGGTTTACTAAGTGTTTGTGCTCATATGAAATTTATGCAAATATACAGACAGGCTTTGTCTCGGGTAAATTTCTCTGGTTATTTTTGAAGTTGCACAGTGTATTCTGTAAAATCCCAAAGCTGCATTTTTAAATTTAACTTTGGATGAAATTTTGTCAGATCAGTTTTATCTTTCCTTAAATGTACACTGGAGGTTTTAATTTATTTCTAAATGTATCCTCTATTGTGATGAACTTTGTAAAGACTCTTGATATATAGAGCACTGTAAACTGATCACTGCCGCTGATGATTTACAGATACATGTGATGAATTAATGATGATACTGGAGCTATAAATAGCCACAGCCATGCTTGATGGGTACACCTAATGACACCTTCTGTGGCCTTGTTTGTGAAACACTCCAATACAACTCAATCTGTTAAATTACACTTTTCCTTTTTTTGCAGGTTTTTTTTTTTTTTATTTGACAGCTCTTAAGTCTTCAATGAAAAACATGCACCCAGTTTCACACTTACTGAGAGTTATGAAGCAAGGTTATGTTTATGTATGGCGTTGTAAATTCAATTTCATGAATATAAATGCATATTTCCGTCTTATATAAAGCTTTAGTTGTGAATATACACAGTTTTGTATACAGTTTAAGGCATCTAACCTCTTATGTTTTGAACATTTAGCGAATTATCCTTAAACAAATCCTCTGTTGGTTTACTAAAAAATGTTACAAACTATATTCTGCCAATAAATCCACTTGTGTAAGACTCAAGTGGATTAATTGGCAGAATATAGCAGAAATTTAAAGTAATGTTCATAAGTATGTTTCCATTAGTGTATAATCACCTTAAAATAAAGAGTTGTTGTGTTTTTGTTACCTTAGAATGAGCCGTTAATATCTACAGAGGGCGTAGGTCCTCTTTAATGGAGTCTGTTGTGTTGCTCCACCATTTTCCCACAGTAGACTAGAAGAGACAAACCAAACACTGACTCTTGAGAGGGCCCTCTCATTTTTGGAGAGTTTTCAGAGCCACTACACTACTACATGCTTGGAAAGGGAGGGTGAGGTAAAGGGTATTCAGTTTAAAGCTGCAGCAATTAGTCAATTAATGGTGTAGCTGTTAACTGTTAAATTAATTGCCAACTTTTTCTGGATAATCGATTAATCATTTTGAGTAATTCTCTAAGAAAACAAAACATTTTAGGAACCTACCTTTGCCTTTGAGAAACAGTGCTCAACATTTTGCAGGTGGAGTTCCAGTTCTAGCCCTGATTAAGTTGGTTGTATTCTCCAACCTCATCGCTAGATGCCACTAAATACTACATAACAATGGTCCTTTAAGGCTTTTAACTCCAGTCACATTTCAAACAAAACCCACAAATGTACTTTTGGTTAAGGGTTTGGTTGGGTAGAGCATGCACCCCATGCACTAAGGCTGAGTCCTCAGTGACCTAGGTTCAGTTTAGAGATGCACCGATTGCAATTTTCCTGGCCGATTCCGATTTCCGATTTCTTCAAGGGTCTGACCTGCTGATTCTGATTTTCAGTTTTTCTAAGAATTATAATTGACAGCATTCACAAACATTTTTGCAACTTTTCCTGCCAAACTAAATTGAATGTTCATAATAAAAGACTGACTATTAAATAACTTTTTTTTTTCTCTCAAAAAGTGCTCCAGATTACAGCCAGGCCTTATTATAAGATTACATTAATATTATGTTCCAGAGGAAACGTGATCTCGCGAGATTTCGCGGGACGCGATTTCACGTGATCTTGTGTAGAAGCCAATGTAAACAAACCGGAGACCGATGCGGCGCAACAGTTTGCTGCAGTAAAACTTTGCAGTGAGAAAAACAGACGCAGAAGTTAAACGAGTCTGGATGAGAAAATGTTTGAGGAGACGCATCAACACAGGCTGTTTATTCTTCAGCCAGAACAGGAGGTGAGATTTTAACTGTCAGTCTGTGAACAGCAGTCTGCTGCTGGCTAACAGTAGCATGAAGAGCTAGAAAGTTTAGCGCTCTTCAGCGACACCGTCAGCTGCTCTGTGTTGTTGTAGACTGTCTGTCTTCTCTTTATCCTGTTCTTGGAGTCTGTCGCTAACACTGACTTCATGTGAGCATGTGTCTGAGTGTGTGCTGCTATGATCAGGGCTGTGGTGGGTGTGACATTACTGCCAGTGTGTGCTACGCGCATGACGCGACCATCGTGCTGAGTATATGAGCGAATATGACCGGCACAGAATTGGATATGTGGCGCGGGACCGGCCGGTCACCGGTCAGGGCCGGTCACGCTGAAAACCGGCCATTTCCGGGCTCTGGCCGGTCAATCGGTGCATCCCTAGTTCAGTTGCAACTTGCAGCCCTTTGCTGTATGTCATCCCTTCGCTCTCTCCCTCCTTTCCTGTCTATCTTCAACTGTACTATCCACAAAAAAGCCAGAATAAAAAAGTAATAATTTAAAAAAAATACCTGCCTGATTCCACAGGGCCCAGACTGCTTCAGCAGAAAGTGGCATTTACTCAACTAAGTGTTATTTTCACCTGGGATCAGGATCCACTAAAGAGGAATTCAGATGACAACATTTTTGAAGCATTAGTAATCTCTTACTTTTCCATCTCTCAGTGGAGAAATACTTTCATTTTAAAAGTATGTTGGTCCATTAATGTCACAGCTCCTGTTTGCCTTCTGTAGACTTCTCATCGGGGCTTAAACATTAGCTTTTTGAATCACCTGCTTTAAAGGCCTCTACTGTCAGTTTTAAAGTTACTGCCCACTCAGAACAATTTTGTTGAAATTTAATATAAAGCCAAACTATGAACCACTGAATTCTAACCCATTTTAATCCGTGAAAATAAAAAAAGAAACAATGTTGTAAATCTGTATTGCATCATTTCATTTGTTTATACGTAGACCACGTATAACTTTAAAAAGAAAAACGATGGAAACAGAAAACCACAGAATAAGTTATTTTGCAATATTATTGTATGGTATGTGGACAGTTTGCCCGCTGAATCTCAGGAGCTGAGCAGCAGACAGGACAGCTGGTTCTGACAGCTGTAATGGAGTCCGGAGTCGGTGTGGATTGGACGGATGGATGCTTCCATAGCACTTATGCACCACTGATGTGTCACTTCCAGAATGAACATCATGTGAGACTTTCATCAGACATTATAGTTTTCAAACTCGCAAGCAACATTAACTTTGTTGTCATCCTAGAAGAAAATGCATAAAACACGAAATATAAGGAAAAAGGAATAATCTTTTCTTCATCTTGCATTTTCACTCTCTAAATTCTTTCATTGTACTTCGTTACAGTAAATGGAGACTATCAGAGGGCTTGGACTCTTTCCCGTCTCCCACAGTAATTATGTCTCTCATGCTCATCTCATTATCTAAGTGAGTTGTCATTATTGAGAAATTTCCCCACGCCGACTGGTGTGAGATAAAAGCAATATTTGTCCCGATTCTCATTAGGAGCAGTTGAGCTCCACCACACAATAATAAATGACAGAAGAGAAAACACACAATTAGAGTGATGGTCTGCCGGGAAAGCGATGACATTCAGTTATTTCATCTTCTATATTTAGGCGCTCTGCTCCAACACACAGACATCACGAGAAAACTAAGGAGACCCCTGGGATGTGGATGTGCACATTGAGTATGTGTGTGTATGTGCTGTCTCCAGACACCCTACCCACGTGTGACTGAGCAAAGAAGGCTCATTTAAACAATTGTGACTCAAAGGGTGTTGCAATCAATAGAGAGGCAGAGGACCAAAGGGCAAGGAGTCATCTTCCCACTCTAATCACAGTCTTAACCTTCAGCATATCTGCAGGCCTGACAGGCTCACCTGGACATCTGACAGGCTGCTAACTCCATCTTGCATGCTTGTCTGTATCCACACAGACAGCTTCAGACGTGTTGAAAACCATGCAAGAGGCACAGAGAACACATCTGAAAAAGGAGTGATTATCTGAGGGTTTTGTGAAGGTTTTTTTTTCTTTACTTAGACTGACGCATGACTGTTGTGACAGAATTATCTTTGCAGAAGAATTATTTTTGGCTTTGTTTTTTGTAGACCCTTTTAGGTTTGCTTTTGTGGCCCTATAAAATATGTCATGGAGGAAACCTTTCATATTCTATTTTTGGTAGATTGTAAAAATGCTTTTCTACTCTAATTAAGAAAAGACCAAGGGAGACAGGAGCAGCTACAGATCTTGCTGCCCATTGGCAGAAGGTGGGAAGTACCTAAGTACAAATACTTTGTTACTGTACTTAAGCTTTCAGGTATCTGTACTTTGAGTATTTATCTTTCTGACCACTTTTTACTTTTACTCGCTATATTTTAGCGCAAATAGCTGTATGAAAATGGAGGAAATGGAATGTAACAATTAAAAATTATGGAACAAGACTAAAATGACAGGATGAAAAAGATGTAACAGTATGAAAAAGACACAAGATAAAACAAACAACATAAAAGATGTAACAGGATGAAAAAGACAACAAAATGAAAAAGTATGTAAAAGACTTAACAAGATGAAACAGCGTGGGAGAAGGAGCTAAATATCATAATGGATGATGAAGAGTGGAAGGATGTCTGGAGACATGCTAAATCAATTTCAGTCTGCAATCGAGCTCAAGCAATACAGTTAAAAATTATTCACAGAATGCACATATCTCCCAACCGTAGACATCACTTCAATCCTACTCTCTCACCCACGTGCCTTAAATGCAAGATAGAAATTGGTACCCTAACTCATTGTTTTTGGTCATGTTGGAAACTACAAATGTATTGGTCTAATGTGTTATCTGAAATAGAAAAGATATTGGGTGTAAAACTGGAGATGGACCCTGTGTCTCTCATATTGGGCCTCCCAAGCCGACGCTTAACATCAAAACATAATAAGAGGCTGTATTGTATTCTTACTTATGCAGCGAGGAAGAATATTTTATTGCAGTGGATCAATGAAAAAGTACCAACTGTTAAAGGCTGGCAAAAAGTGGAGTTTGATTTAGTGCCATTAGAGTACCTTACATGTATACTACATTTAAAAACAGACCAATTCTATAAAGTTTGGGAACCCTATTTGAAGTACATAGAGCCTGGTGTCTCTAATATCATGTTGCAGGGATTTTCTTGACTGCTTATATCGCACATTTTTATTGTAACCCCGGGTATTATTTATATGGATCTGAGCTGGTGTTGTTGTTTTTTTGTTTGTTTTGTTCTGTCTGTTTGTTTGCTTGTTTTGTTTTTTATTTCTGAGGACCTTATTATGTATTCACCCTTTACTTGTAAAAGTGGAAAATATCAATAAAAATATTGTTTAAAAAAACAAAAAAAAACAAGATGAAACAGGTAGAGGGATCTTGATTATGGAGAAAGGGTGAGGTTCAGTTAGTTTAACACAGGAAGAGCAGGTAGAAATGTCCTTCAGAGGCCTACTGTTTACATTTATGCTTTGAGGACATTTCAGAGCCTGTACTTTTTCACTTTTACTTGAGTAAAGACATTTAATCAGTGCTTCTACTTCTACCAGAGTCATTTTTAACAAGTATCTGTAAAAATTCTTTTTCATTCAGCTAATAAGGGCAGCAGATCTTACTGCCCTTTGTGTGTACTTCAGTACAGGTGTCCTTCTACATGAGTAAAAAATGTGTGGGTTTTTTTTGCCACTTCGGGCAGAATCCACCAGCACGTCTCCATAGTTTTCTGCTGTAGCAGAGTAGTGAGACCGAATCTGGAAAGAGAAACACACTGTCACTCACTCTTGTGGTCAGACTGATTCATATAATAAAAAGTTTCTCCTTCCTTCCTCTTGTCATTCCTCTGTCCTTCCTCCTCCTCTTGAGAGGAAGGAAATTGTATTTATCCTGCTGTGTTTCCTTTCGCCTCTATGTCTCTGCTCCACATTCTCCATTTGTCTTCTTCTCTCTGTTGTTGTTTTTGTCTGTTTCCTTTACTATCCTTCTTGCTCACAGAAAACACCAGTGCCATTGGGTTTCTCTCGCTCCATATTGTCCTCCTGCTCAGAAAAGTCAGTCTGTTTTTAATGAGCTCTGCGTCTGTGGCTCTCAGCCCGAGGCTGTCCACTACTGACCTGTTGGCATTTGCTTCCCTCTGCCTCTCCTGTCTCCCTCTCCTCTGCGCTCCTTTTTCCTCTCTATCCCTATAAAGCTCTTTTGTCTCCTAGATTAAAAATTAAATGATGGAGGACATACTTTGGTGTTCAGTCCACCAAAGCATCTCCTACCGGACACTTTACACTTTAACTGGAAGCTATTACTTACCAATCATCCTTGGTAGAATGTGCTGGGAGTATAATCTTACAAACAGCACCCTTCTACTCACAGACAAACCTTCACACTTCTCCTCAGCTGAACCAATTGTTTTTAGAAACAACTTCAATCTTTCATATGATACATCAACACTTTCATTGCCTTACCGAATAACAGCAAACAACTCAGACCAATCTGAGCGCCTTTCAGGTAGCATTTTCAGCACAATGAGCACAACGAGGCTGTGCAGGTTGGAACAGCTGGTCTAACAGCCAGACATTTGATCTTTAGACTGCACTCCATCAAACTGGGAGGCAGTGGGCAGTTGATGAGTACAATGACCTTTAGCAGCAGATCTGCCACAGCGGCCTTCAATCACGGCTGACTGGGAGACAGGGCTCAGTCACCAGCCAGACTGGAGGTGGTGTACTGCTGCATGACTGGATGCTACAACTGCTCATTTCATAGATCTCCTCTGCAGCGCCCTGCAAATTACAGAGACTAGCTGTCTTCGTAATCCAGACAGACATCGTGCACACGACATGCTTATCTACCAGTTTGATACTGCCACGCATGTTAGTTGCCAATTTAATATATTGTGATTCGATATCATGTTTTATTACCATTTTTTATCACTGAAAGACAAAAAGTAGAATCATACACACTCACTTGAGACTGTATATCATGAGTCCTGTTCACAAAAACAATGCATCAGTTCAATATATTTTGTACTATTTAGTTGTTCACATTTCCAGTACAATGTTATGAATAACGAATAACCTATGAATAATGTTGTGTATTACGCAGCTATAACATACAGGGAAGTCTAGTTACAGTTGCGCCCATGCCAGCAGTACAATCAATCAATCAATCAAGCTTTATTTGTATAGCACCTTTCGTACAAGTAAAATGCAATGCAAAGTGCTTCACATGGTTTACAGTTCAAAAGAGAGGGCAATACATATACATTACACAAACAAATGTACATACATATGTTAACATACATATACGCGGACATACGTGCGGGCATGCGCCATACACACATATACATACAAACACCTGCACAGATGCACACACGCATATACAAACATACACATATACTGTATATATACACATACACATGTATATATATATATACATACATATGCCTGCATATACACATATGTACCTCAGAAAACAAAATAGCTTTCAAAAGCTATGTTATATAGAGAGACCAATGCACACTAAAAGCAATGAGAGATAAAGAATCAAAATAGTAATAATAATAACTAAACATGTGAGAGTATCTATGTACACTGATGGGGGAAAAAAATCATCTCTGAAGTTACAATTTGGTGAGGTCTGTTTGATCTCGGGGTTAAGGTCATAAACAACTTTTGAGGTTACACTTAGCTTAACCAAAAAGTGTCGAAATGACCCATATGAGAGTCAACGAAAAAATGCATCAGACACACATACCAAAAAAAATTAAATACCATGTTTTTAGGAAGTCCCATAGCTGGTCCGTGTGGAGTGTTGAGACCAGTAGAGTAACAGATTGAGTTAGCAATGTGAAGTCAGCAGCTATTAATTAATTTCCAAAGATCAGAGGAAATAAATGTCTCTAAGTATGAGCACACATGTCGTGTCATGTTAAGCATATGAAACAAAATTGATCGTTTGTTATTTTGATAGCGTTCATGATGCTAATGTATGTGGATGATAATTCCCATTATGTGTTAGCATTGAGCTTAGGGAATAAGGTTACTTTAAAGCATTTTAAAAAATCACTACCTTTTTTTGCAGGCCACACAGTCATGTGTGCTTTGTGTGTCTCTAACCATCTTCTCCTTTGTGGTTTCTTTCTGTTTCTATGTCTGATTTGCTTTTTGCTTTTTTTCACTGCCTTCTTCTTCATATCACACACAAACACACGTAGCTACCCTTTAAATCCACCAGAAAGTACATTTTGACCTTTTCATTCTGCTAAGCCCCCTCTTAGCTTCAAACTATTGAAGAAGAGGTTTCATGGTTTTGCTCATTAATGGGCCAAGAACCTATTAAAGAGCTGGAAAATCTGACAAATGCAAAAACTTATCATCTTGTGTTTTACATAAGCTACAGTACAGCCTAGGCCTGTGCGATAAAACAGTAGTGATAGCTATTGACAACAGACACATCATCAGTAGCAATAAGAAAGTAGTTAAATGCACTGAATGCAAACCGCCATGAAAGCACAAAACGACTCAGCCCCCGCTCATAAACACCCTGTCATATCCCTTGTTAAAAGAGTGTGCTACGAGTGACACACAATCAGCCAATCATTTAACAGACAAGCCCCACATGTGTGCCCTCCCTGGCTCACAAACAGCTTATCACATCCCCAGGGTTTACAATGACACACGAACAGCCAATCATTTTGCAGGTATGTTTTTCGTTTGCCCCGTCGACACATGAGAAACAGTGTGGAGTCACGAGTGAGACAACTAACAGCGCAAGTGTCACATGAGATGAACAGAAACAGTGACAAAATGAGTGCTGATGAAAAATGACAGTCCAGCTCAGTGGTGTGGCAGTGTTTTTTTTTTTGTTGTTGGTTTTTTTTTTGTTTTTTTAAGTGAGGGTGAGATGCTTGTTCATATGGAGGGAGCTCAGAGTAGAACCGCTGCTCTTTCATGTTGAAAGGAGCCAGCTGAGGTGGAGGAGCAGGAAAGCATTCTGGAGGAGAGGAACATGCCCAGCCTACTGTCACCGTGATCCAACGATTGATAATCGGAAGAAAATGGACCGATGGATCAGCAACCATCAGTACAGTGTTGTGTGTAAAATACAGGAATAGCATCCCCATCACAACTGGTAATACACCAACTTCTTTCTGTCAGCTGCTTCCACCCTTCTGAGTGTCATCAGTTACAAGCTACATGATCGATAATTACCAATATCTACCAATAAGAAACCTCACTATCTGGATAGACTTTTCAGCTGTATCGCTCAGGCCTAGTACCGTCACGTATTGAGCTAGCTGAAACTTGTTGAATATGCAGGTTATGCACTAATGACACCGTAGCACTGTAGCTGTCATTAATTTACGGTAACCCCACCTTTTCTCTCCTTGTACAAGCTGATGTGTGTGACAGCTCTTTGATCAGGTACAAAGAGGAAAAGTCACAGCAGCAGCTCCTTGTGTTGCACCTATGTATTTTTACTGGCGTCACATTCTGACAGTGTGATAGAGCACCATATGCTGGAGCATGGTGTCAGCCTCCGTCTGAGTCTGTTTGTCGCTCCCTCTGTATCTCTGTGCAACACAAGCCGCCCACAGAATCAGCCACCATCTCTGCTCCTCCTCCTTTCATATGCTGGCTTGCTTTTATCCCATGTCACACCAGCTCCCACTCCCTGGCTGCTTCACATGCTTTAAAAGGAGCGACTCGTAACACACACTCACACACACAAATATTAATGCACACATACACAGAGGGATTTGTGCACAAATACCAGCAGACACACCATGGGCAGGGTAAGATTGTGTGTGAAGATAACAGAGAATTGGTCTGGTTCCTCTGAGTGTCTGTCACATCTGTTGAATATAGGCCAAATTGTGGTGTTATTATCAAAATTCTAGTTATTGGTTTTGGTTAGGTTGAGGCACGAAAAAAAGTCCATAGTTTATTCATTCATATGTTCATTCATTCACGTTTAATCTTTTAATTAGCATCTTGGCCTATAAAATTTCAGAACATAAGTCCAAGGTGATGTCTTTAAATGTCTTGTTTTGTCAGTCTAAAACCCAAAGTTATTTTAAAAAAAGCAGTAAATCTCCACATTTGAGAGGCTCAGAACAGCCATTTTGCATGAAGCATTACTTTAATTAATTAAATAAAATAGTCAAACAAAATAATTGTTTAATTCTTATTTACCACTTGCCCAGTCAGGCAAGTGAGTTACCAGATATACTTGTCCATGTTGATACTAAAAATGCTTAAGAGGAATCTGGAAAACAACACCAAGTGATCGTTTTAGTTTAGATAAGTTTATAAATGCGCCCCATGTGTCAGTCAAAGGAAAAATCCTACTTTTTGCCTTAGCAGAACACATATATGATTGATATTTGGCTTTCTGTTTTTTATTTATTACTGTTTTAGTTCTTATTTTTAGCCACATAGGATCTGAGGTATGTGCTCATGTTAAACGTACAATAACATTTCCACATTAAAATGCATAACAATTGCTGTGGAAATCTCCACTACCCCCATCTTTTAAATCTTGGATACAGGATGTTATGTCTTTCTTAAAATTGGAAAAAATCAAATTTTCCTTGAGAAGTACATCTGACAAATTTTATTCTCACTGGCAGCTGTTGATTGGTTACTTCGAACGGCTGCCTGCTGTTGAGATCTCACAATAATGGCGTGTCCTGGTAGCGGCAGTTGTGTGTGGGTGCCTTGCCGCCCGTTCGCCGCCCAGCCCTTCCTCTGTGGATACATGCATAGGTGAGGGTGCTATGTATTCCTGCAGTGCTCCAGTAGCCCTGTCATCCATCAATAACGTTCTCCTTGTTTTGCCTGGAAATGCCCTGTGTGGCATTTCCTTGTTCTGTACGACATTTTGTTGCATTTTCTTTCATAAAGTGTTGTTTTAAAACTTGCATTATCCCAAATGTTTCCAGCCATGTTCAAATCATTTTAGTCAAGGTAACAGCGTGTTTGTTTGGTTGCCTGTTGCTGTAACATCCAGGGGAAACATGGGATACATCAGAAAGGGAGGAAAAAAGTTGGCAGACATGAATAAAACTTACCTTGTCTATGAATGGGGTTTCTGCCGGAGTTACCTCAAATAGATTTTCATCTGCAATAGTGGCATCATTCCATGCTACTTCATGATGTTGTTAAATTATGTCCTTTGTTTGACGTGAGCCAGTTGAAATTGCATATGTGTGTTTAACTTAACAGAAAAATGAAAATTTAATTTGGATTCTCCATTCACATTTTAACTGGATCTTGTCTAAACATTTCTTGAACATAATCAATGTTCTCATTATTTAACAAACAAATTTGTTTGTGCTGCTCTGTGCAAATGTATCATTTAATAAAGGCTTGTTAGTCTCAGTTATTGTTATTGCCTTGTAAAGCTATTTTAGAGAAAATACAAAAGTAGTGAGTAGTGAGAGAACTGTGTATAAGGGCAAATTATTGTGATATTTTTTAGCCGTATTATTCAGCCACAACCAGCATCAGTAAGGATAAACCTAAAAACACTGTGTAGAGTCCTTGTGTCCAGATAGCCAAGCACAAGATAAACATGTTGACAATCCTTTCTGTTGTTAGATGAGTGCATGTGTAAGTAGTTATTGAATTGGCAGTAGTAAACACTTCATGCTGGACCAGGCCATGGTAAAAAGGCTACAGTAGAGTACTCTGTGTCTCTTGGTGAGTCAAAGGTGAGAGAAAGTTGTGCCCTAACTCGTGTTTCCTTATTTATTAATATGCTGTAGTACGAACATGATTTTCACTCAATAGGCATCTGCTTTTCTCCTTTTCTGTTCTGTCGTATAACATTAATGGTTCCCTGAGAATTCTCTATGTGAAGTCAGTAACCAAGTCGTTTCCTCCAGTCCACCCCTGCTCCCATGTGAGATTTCCTATTTAAATCACAACATTTCCTCACCATTGTATTTTTAAATTGAGTTGTGAAGTTGCTGTTAAGAAGCACGACGGTCAAGGTAATGAATTTCCAACTCACCGTGTTTAGAGAGATAATTCTGTGCCGTGGTTTGCATAACCTACAAGCCTGACAGGACTCTAAGCCATTTTCACGCACAGAATGCAGCTGCCCAAATAGGAGGTTTGGGGCTTTAGAGAAGCTTATACAAGCAAAAGGGATTGAGCCTTCCTCCAGCTCACAGGAATACTCCTGAGGTTGTATATTTGTCTACATATACACAAGACATGAGTTATATTTTCCCCAGTTAAAAGTGGCTGTTTAACACAAGTAAAACAAACACAAAAGAATGCAAATTATGTGGAACATAATGAACTACATCAGCCTATTTCCTGCTCATGTCAGAATTAATGAAGCTGTTGACTTAAAGTGATGCGTACTTATTGATAGTCATTGTGTTAGTAGAGGCCAGTTGACATGAGCCAGTTAGGAGAAGCAGAAAGCAGCACATGCATGAAAGCCAAGCACTGTGCTGCTATGGACAGGATCAGCAACAAAAGCTGTCTCAACCACTTAAAAAAGATTCACCTAAAAAACAGATCAATATCAGTGAAAGCGTATGCAGTATTTAGAATATTTTCGTGGCTTTACTTTGCTGTCAGACAGCGTTTTCTGATGGGTAACCGCTGTTATTAAAGCCAAATATTGCTCTGTTCGACCAAACCAAACTCCATTGGCAAAATCACAAATTTTACGTTGAAGAACACAGGAGTTGTTGGTCTAGCACTGCTTCCGTCTTTACGTTTGTTTGTGTTTTTGTATGACTTTGGTGAATCCAAACTATCATTAATATCAAACAGCAAGTCACACAATAACCCAAACAAACTAACAAATCAAGGCAGTGGTATGCCAGTAACTCCTGTATTCTGCAAAGTAAAATTACTGTTTTTACCTATGGAGTTTGGTTGGTTTGGTGAGAGCGATATTTGGCTTATATAATGGTGGCTTTGAATAAGAAAAGTAAAGCTGTGAAAATATTCCAAATATAGGGTACATTTAAACTGATATTGATTTTTTAGGCAGGCCTTCATTAAGTGGCTAAAAAAAACTTTTGTTCCTGACCCTGTCCACAGCTGTACATTGTTTAGCTTCCTTGCTGGTGCGCCTCTCTACTTCTTCAAACTGGGAATATGAGTATTGATAAGTATATCAAATGACCCAACTTTAAATCCATTCTGTCCCTTTAACATATTTTTATGGATGGATATTTTCAACATTTTTGTATATTTCTCTCTGACCTCCTTCCTCTTCCACTCACTCTTTCCTGATTTCTTTCCCTCCCTCCCTCCCTAACTCTGATGCTATCTCCCCAGGAGGTTTTGTTACCAAGGGCACATGCTGGATCAGCATTTACTTTTTTTTTCTTCTTTTTTTCAAAATATGAAATACTCTCTGGCATGCCGAGTCAGTCTGGTGGCTCTGAGCATTTAGTCGATAAGGACATGCAACGTGAAGCACTTCAGGACAAGTGGTGTAGTACACCGGCCAGGCAGGGGGGCATTGCTCTTCGCTGTTTAATTGGCCTTCACTGAACAGTAAATCTGTCTTTTCAAAATCAGACTGCGTCTCTACAGACATCTGTCATTGATGCAATGGGTGGGCATGAAAAGCTGGCATCCAACTGGAAACTTTTGTTCATGTCCAAGACTTCTTGTCTATTCTGGTTTGAAGAAAAGTGGTTCAGGCCAATTAGCTTTTTACATAGTTGAATGTCACTTATTTCCCCCTGAAAAGGTGGATTTTTGTGCCCTACCATAACGCATGCATGATGAACTACAATTCTCCCTCCTGAGAACCCATAAAAGAAGGCATAAATGCATAATGCTCATCAGATAGGTTACACTGTGCTCACCAACCCAGGAAAGACTTCATCAGAGATCTTCCCTCATCACCCCCGCCCCTCTGCTCTCTTTCTGTGTGCCAACTGTAATAAAACACGAGCAGAGCCGTTTGTGATATCACACATCAAAGACAGAGTAAAGTAAAGTAGCACAGAGGCTCATTTCCATACACTTCTAAAGCAATCTGGAGAATCTGCATCTGCATCTGTCGGCATCTAATGTAACAGCCATCATTACAGCAATGCAAAGGTGGGAATGAATCAGTGTTTTATTCCAGCACGATGTTCCGGAGGTTCATTTGGAAGTTGACTTTTAGTTTGTTAGCTGCATAATAAGGTTAATGTATGAAAGACTAGAAACTCAACTGGGAAATCCCAGAAATTAATAAAACATTATTTGTAACTCAGAAATGTATTACAGTTCGAACAAAGTCCGGCTCACAGGCGGAAGGGCTGTTCATTGTTGAACCAGTGAACTAAATGAGTCAGAATCAGGCATGACTCAAAGTAACACATCAAATCCCGTGTTACAAAATAATGACAAGATGAATCACACTCCTGTGTCAGGAGTGTGTCATGACCACAGAGGCCTGGAGGTCACTCCTGTTAGGTAACTCAGTGTGTTGTAGAGGGGAATAGCAAACAAAAAAAATCATTATGTCATAATGTATAATGGAGGTGTGATGTTTCTTTGAGAGAGCACTAAGTGCCTGCAGCTTGTCACCAAACAGTTTATTGTGTAAAATCAACAAATGACATGAGAACTTTCCTTGGGAAAGCGCTGCACTCTGGCTGAAATTGGTCAAGGCCTGGTAGAAAAATATGCTTACAGTGTAATCTTGATTTGTCATCAAGTTTGATATATTTAGTGCCTGCTGATTGTCACTGTACACTTTACTATGTAAAACTTCAGGAAAAAAAGTAGTGTAAAAATTCTAAATGTAGATAATTAATTCCCCGACATAAAAGGTGTGGATTACATTATATTGTTTGTTGTTGTTGTTTTTTTTTTAAGAAAATAAGCAAGAAGCTGTGAGTCAGAATCCCAGTTTGGACACAGCCTCTCTGAGTGGACTTGTTCTCCAGCTTGTTCTCCTTCAGATTCTCCACCAAAACATCAAACATCAAAACATGTATATAAGGTCAGTTCTCCTGTCAGTACCCCTGACCAAGGTGCTGCCTTAGAACTGGAGTTGGTCCCCAGGCGCTGTACAAATGCCTGTCCGCTGCTTGTAATAATAGGATGGGTTTAAGAGACTTATACTGAATCTGACTGTATAATTGTCCTCTCTATGGTTGTACATTAGTTTATTAGGATCTCCATTAGC
>JAJHUR010073905.1:25872-39195 GCA_027495735.1 Lutjanus campechanus
ACTTTCCTTGGGAAAGCGCTGCACTCTGGCTGAAATTGGTCAAGGCCTGGTAGAAAAATATGCTTACAGTGTAATCTTGATTTGTCGTCAAGTTTGATATATTTAGTGCCTGCTGATTGTCACTGTACACTTTACTATGTAAAACTTCAGGAAAAAAAGTAGTGTAAAAATTCTAAATGTAGATAATTAATTCCCCGACATAAAAGGTGTGGATTACATTATATTGTTTGTTGTTGTTGTTGTTGTTTTTTTAAGAAAATAAAATCCACAAATATACCCTTTTTGGGCAGCACAGTGGTGTAGTGGTAAGCACTTTCTCCTCACAGCAAGAAGCTGTGAGTCAGAATCCCAGTTTGGACACAGCCTCTCTGAGTGGACTTGTTCTCCAGCTTGTTCTCCTTCAGATTCTCCACCAAAACATCAAACATCAAAACATGTATATAAGGTCAGTTCTCCTGTCAGTACCCCTGACCAAGGTGCTGCCTTAGAACTGGAGTTGGTCCCCAGGCGCTGTACAAATGCCTGTCCGCTGCTTGTAATAATAGGATGGGTTTAAGAGACTTATACTGAATCTGACTGTATAATTGTCCTCTCTATGGTTGTACATTAGTTTATTAGGATCTCCATTAGCTAACGCCTTGATGTCAGCTGGGGTCCAACTGGGGTCCAACACAGATATCACAAATTTACAGAACATGTACATCATACACATTCAGCCACAACACGTTACTTAAAGGACCCATTTTCAAATCATTAGACACTACAACAACATAAAACATCTGGTGTTTGTTGATGCAGTTAATTGTGGTAAGTACTCCTTTAATGCTTTCTTAAAAGTGACTCTGGTGTTTGTTTTAATGATGTGATTTGGTAAAGAGTTCCATCCTGTAATAGCTCTGTAATTTACAGTAGATTTGCAGATATGTTTCTTAGGTCTGGGTTCTAAACTGGCTTGTCGTGTCAGATGGTTACATCTACTTCTGATGCTTCTGATCCAGTGTTTTCCTGTCATTCAAGACACTCCTAAGAGACACTAAAGACCAGAAGACTGTGTTATAAATTAGCCATGAAAGATCTCTGTGCATCTGATTAACTTTAGTACACATTGACACATTTAACAGCGGAGAGCTACTTGTAAACTTGCTTTGAGCAAGTTGGAGGTTTTTTTTTTGTTTTTGTTTTTTCTGTTTAAGTCTTTCTTAGCTGCAGTATGTCACAATATACCTTTACTGTTATTTTGTATATTAAAAGTTTTATTAGATATACATTGAGTTCACAAGCCTGGCAACAACAGACGAATTCACAAAATTCAAATTAGTCTAGAATCTCAGTTCACTTTTGAATTCCATGCAGGGAATAACAACCATGCCATTGCCACCTTCCAGCCAGAACAATGAAAAATGTGACGCAATGTTGAGTGATACATGCAAGTTGGGCTGTTGCTTGTTGGATGCACGAGAACTATCGGTACCAATAATTATCGGCCCGATATTGGAAAAAATGACGTCACACAGACAAGTCCGATAATAAAATTTTTTGGCCGCTAACTACATCCAATTATAAATAGCCAACATTGCCTTGATTTCCGTTTGTTTGCCCTGTGTTGCAGGCGTCTGCTGTTGTCACGTGCATAACATCATATTGATGCGCCACCTCAAACATAAACATGGCATTGTTGGCATTTTTCACTATTTCTGAAAAAGACAGCGCGATTCAGTATGCAATAAATGTTCAGCCGAAGTGCTGAGAGGAGGTAAAAAGTCTACCAGTTTCAACACATCCAACTTTATTAGCCACTTGAAAGTTTGACCATCGAAATGATGGTATATGGAGAGAGTATGAGGATGAGAGGACTGCTGCAGCTAACGCTGCACCGCCAGCCAGCAAGGAGTCTGGAGTAGGGATGTTCCCGATGACTAATTTCCCTGAAGATTAAACGCAAAATTTAATTTAGACTAGTCGACTAGTCTAACACTAAGAAAACACACAGACAGCAGTTAAAATTGAACAGAATTTATTATTTTATAATGTTAAATACTGTCCGTAAAAATACCGTGCGTATTAAGAGCCATTTGAAGCTGTTAATCACAGTCAACAATCGCCAAATCGTACTTTAAATGCCGCTGAACTGCGCGCTACTTTACGCTGTGCAATACAAACATTACATATTAATATCAAAACATGACAACAACTCACCAAATGCTTCACCTTTTCAGACTGAAGAGGATGACAGTGCCTGTGGGTAAACAACCTGGAACTGACTGTCAACTGTCAGCCTGCCACACAGTGTGGCTAACGTTAGCAGTGCTAACAGCAGCAGCAGCAGCAGCAGCTTCTCCAGGTTTAAGTCCGTGTATGTACTTAATGTGGTCACATGTTACCCCAGTCGAGTGAATATATGTATCAGCTTATTCTGTCACAGTCTACATTCAACATTATTTCTATCGTCTAGATTAAAGCTCTGCGAACCCACGCTGGTTTTTCGAGCTGTCATCTGTCCGACTTTACTGATATAAACATCTGTGGTTGCCTAGGCGATGGGCGAAAGGGGCTGAACTATATAATGTACTCGCAGCACACATTCAAACGCTAATCCATAACAACGTACAGAGTTTCTTTTATTTTTGTATGGACAGTGATGCACTTTATTTTTGCACTGAGTTTTTGTTCTGTAAAATCTTTTTTATTGAGCAATGCAGCTGAGTGAAGCAATAATAAATGTTTGGGTTTTTTTGAGTCATAAATTTTCTTGTTTTTGTTGTGATTACAAGACTAGCGATGTATGTTACATTATTTTGATAAATCAGAGGTAGAGTTATAATGTTAAATTCATCTTTACTCACTGCATCTTTGCCTTTCTTTACCTCAGGTGTATATATAAATTATTAAAAATGTTATTGGTTATCGGTATCAGCATTGGTTATGAGAAGCAGGAAGTTATCGGTTATCGGTATCGGTGGGGAAAAAAACAGTTATCGTACATCCCTAGTTGCTTGGTTGCTTAATGTTTTTTCTAATAGAAGCCTGATAGCATGGTGATAAATCTTCTGAAATTGCAGTAAAACAGTACACTAAAATGTATTTCTGAAAACATTTTAGACAAGAAATAGATAATGCTGTAACAGAATCTTGATCGTATTTGGTCAGCACTGCGCAGTTTAGCAGTTTTATCTGAGCCTGGTGCATTTCGCACAAAAAGTGTGACATCACTGATGTGTTATGCTTCTCTGTCAGTCTTCATATTAAACCCACCTCATATTAAATAAATAGTTGTGACTGGCCTAGAGAGATTCAGGATGGATGGAAATCTCTCTGAATGGGACTGTGGCCAGGCACATCTACCAGAGCAAATGAAACATGAGATCACAGATTCGTCTCGTTCCTAGACTGTGTTCACAGAAACATCTGGACAAAAAAATATCTGTTCCTAGAATACCGCTTTTTACTGTCAAGACATTTCTGTTTTCTGTTTTGGGTTACCAACATGGACAAAAGGTTTCCTTAAAAAACTTTTGTGGCTTAATGTTGGACTGAGCTATTCTCCAAGGATCTTTTTTTAAGACTCTCAAATAAACATTGTAGGGAACTGAGATTATTTTATTGCCTGTAATCAACTTCATCTCCATTTGTATACATAACGCTATAATGTTAGCCTATGTTTAATCACATCTGTTAGAAAACAATAAAATAATCTACAGATTATCATGAATAGGTCATGTATGGTAGACGTGTCTCAGCTAAAAACTGTTCCATCGACTGCTGCATTTCTCTGGTCATGCAGCTACAAAGGAAAGGAAATTTTATTGATTTGGTGATGATCATACTGCTCAAAGTGTGAACATGGATTAAGTTTATATTGTTCTAAGGTGAGCCATAAGGTATTCTGCTTGGTATATCTATACATCCTGACTACTATCCTGCTCATGTCACTGTCTAGGAGCTGCACAGATATCTGGATTAGCTGGGCTGTGCTCACTGGAAAGCTGCTGTTCAATCATGTTTAGAATGTCAAGTTCATAAATTTATGCACCTGGTGTGTTTGTATATAAATTTGCAAGCTAGGGCTAGTGCACAAAATATCGATGTGTATCAGTACCTGTGGTTAGCGAGGTGAGACAGAGCAATGGGTTAGCTGTGAGGCTCGCAGGCAGGGAGAGGGCTAAATGGAGACATATTGGTGCAGGTATAGTTCTGCTGCGCTACTCCACAGGACGCCTAATGAGGAAGTTTTGCCACAGGGTTCTTTCTATTAAAAACAACAACTGCAAGAGATGGGAGAAAAAACAGATCTAATCACAATCTCTGCAAGAAAAAACTGCTGTGAATGGCCAGTTCTCAATCAGATTGGACAGCTTCGTCCCTTGGGGTGTGGTTCAAAACAGGGGTAGGAGTGCAGAAGAAAAGGGAGGGAAGAGTTGGTGGAGGAGAGAGGAAATGAAAGAGAAGGAACAGCTGTGAAGGCTGATGGTAGGAAGGAGATGGAAGAACTGGAAGAAAGATGAAAAATATCAAATGGTTGAATGAGAGCATGAGAGAAAAATACAGAGCAAAATGGATAAGGGTTCACAAGAGAACAAAAAAGTGAAAGAATAAGAGTTTCCTCAAGGAGAATTTCTTCAAAAGATTTCGTCAAGGAAGAGCTGCACTCTGGCTGAAATTGTTGAAGGCGTGCTGGAAAAATATACTTACAGCTCAACCCTGATTTGCTGTCAGGTCCAATATATCAAGGCCACATAAAATTATGGTGTCAGTGTAGTGAAAAACTGTCATATTTTTTACTATCGTGTCTAGAATGTTTTACTCCTGCTTGCCCTCTACCCGGTGGCAAGGAAATGAGTTTTGTTTATAAAAGCAGAATTGGTCGACTCCTTTGAGACTAAAGCCAAAACAGTGGGCTAATTTTGTGAAATGAAGATAGTCTATTTTATATTCATGCCTGATATTTGTGGTGTATTAGTAACATTGGCCTCTGGCAGAAATAAGAGACAGGAAAAATGTGTTAGATAAAGCCAAACTTAGGTTAGCATCTGAGACAAAAACAAGCCTTAAAGGTTGCCTTCAAGATTAAAATCAAGGTCAAGAATGTAAACAGTAACTCTAAAAAAATATTTTAAAAAAACCTGTACTTTATTTTCTCTGCACCTCACCTCTGTTCCCTCCTGGCCTCTCCCTTGTATGCTCTCCTTTATTGATTTAATTCTAGGTGGGATTACTGGTTAATCCAAAGATGCAAGTAAGATTTACTTTAACTCCATTAACATTTTGAACAAAGCAACTGTAGCTTCTCAGTCTTTTTGATGTGTCAGCTAACTTTTCTGGGTCATCGTTTAGATTAAATCATGATCCAGATGAGCAAACTTTAGCTCCCTGTACAACACAAAAAACATGTTGAAACTGTACTAATGAAGCTTTAAGCTACACTTCATTGGAGGTAGTTTACAGCCATGCTACACTTTTGTTGCAAGCTACACTGCAAGCCACTCAGAAAAAGGAGCTTAAAATACTGGAGCTATTTCACAGGAAGAAACATCTGTTGTTAAAGGAAAAAAACTGTCTCCTTTCATGTAGATGTCCAGTCATTGTTAATGGTAAAGTAGTTAACTGAAGCAATAAAATCAGCAGTGCATGCTATATTGACCAAGGTCTGCAAAAATCGGTTGTCTTCCTGCATCCAGTGATGTCACAGTGATGTCACTTTGTCAGTTTAGATTTCTAGTTTTCAATTTTGGGTAGTCAGGGGGTGTGCTGGATGAGTATTTTTGCCACCTACTGCTATATTTTGGCCAATGTAATAGCTATAGGCTAGTGTGGTGATACACAGCAACATGATTGTGGGAGTCACAAGCTTGCTAGCAACGCATCCTGGTACATGTAGGCATTGCTGCATGGCTCCGAGACCATGAAAACTCAGTTGTCTTAAATGTAGTAGCATACACTGAGGAATTGACTACATTTAGCACCAATGCTGACTGTACATCCACATGAAAAGTGTAGCAAAATATAGATGCTGACAATGACCTTGAAGAAGACATGTCAGTAACATGTTGGTAATTTAAAATACATATTGCCATGCAAAATAGAGGCATGCAGACACGCATTGTTATTTTTAATTATTGAGACCATATCTCACCCATGCAACGAGCCCCTTACAAGATGGAACTGGAAACCAAAAAGTTGGAAAAAGTGATCATTTTTTGGATATGGACAAGAAGTTATCCATACTGCAGTGCTGGCAAATTTTAATGTAAGCTGTTTTTTGTGTCCTCACAAAGTAATATTTGTTTAACTTTGTTCATATAAAGAAAGTTTCAACTTTTCATAACGAATGCTGTCATGGTTTCTCAATTTGTGTTACGATATAGACAGTAAATTCCAGAAACATGCTTCATTCTATCAGCAAGACTGGTGAAAGAAGTGTAGCGATGCCTGTGAGCTAGTTCAGAGAGTCAACTCCACCTACAATGCCATACACACATGACATGCTTCATAATCCATAGAAATATAACAAGCACACCCTCACATCCTGGCGATCTGCTTAAACATCACCCATCTCTCCCTCTGTCAATACCACTGCTGCCCTGGATCAGTATCACTGCTTGTGCTTTTAGCCCCCACATCCACCTGCAGGCTCCAACGGGGGGTTTTTAGATATGTGCTCATCACTCCTCAATATCTCTATGTAAACATAATCTGCAGGGAGTGATGAGATCAGAGTCTAGACGCCAAACTCTTAACTACTGTATCTTTCAAACATTTTAAACGTAAGTACTCTGATTGAAATGCTTTTACTGAGCTGCAGAAGCTAGTGGAACAGACATGATGATTTAGGCTTAGTGCTAACGAAGACCACACCTTTTGTGTGGCATGGAAGATCGTTCATTGGGATTAGCAAGAGGAAGGATAGGATAAGGGTCATGTATGGAGCAATGATTGGGGTTGAGCAGAGGGATGAACGGGGGCTGGTTAGATTCATGGTTGTGTGCTGGAGCAAGCAGGAACAAGAGGCTGACATTTTTCCAAACTGCGACAAGTCAGTTAAACTATTCATCTGGGACTTGGACAGGACAGGGAAAAAACTCAACATGAGCATGAAACATTAACAATAGGTCAGTTTTTTATTCATGAATATACAGTTCTAATATTAATAAATACTTTTTTTTCATTTTGATCATAACTAGTCATTCTGTTGTCTTTTTTATTTTCTTCTCTCTACAGAATATCTTCCGGGATTGGTTCAGGACAGGAGGGGGGTTTTTTGTGTTTTGTTTTACTCTGTCATGGGATTGGGATGGAACTGGTGGAGTATTTGTTGAAATGGGATCTGACATGAGCGGAAATCCATTCCCATGTCACCATTTAGTAGGAACCTGAGGGTGGAGACTCGGGGTGTGGACACATCTTGATGAGCCTCCTGCTTCATCATCCCCTGGTGGTTACTATAATAGAAGGAAAGAAGAATTACTTAGATGGAAGAATTAACCCGGAGACATTCAGGAGAGAAGGGTTAGACACACAACCTTGTGTTGTGCTGTAATGATAATAAATTACCTTGATACCTTTTATGCATAGGTGGTTGAATTAGAGAGGCACAGGCGATTGAGTTTATGAGAGAAAGAGGTGTGGGCTTGCTCTTGAACCTCATAATAACTTCATAAATGGTGCATGATTTTGAAAGAAGTTACACTACTTGACAGTTTCTGTTAAATGTCGTGAAGTAGTTACTTGTAGCGGTGCTGAACGTCAATCTTGCCCACACATGCCATAAGCTTTAGATTAATGTAGGCATGTCTGTGAGTTGGTTTGGCAGCTTATTAAATTGCAGTGCTACATTCACACATGACATTTAACACTCACTGCAGCACACAGTATATCTGACACAGCCTTTGAAATAAGTTGGTCTATGTTTGTTCAAGCTGCACACTGGTTTGTTCTCTCCCTGTTACACTGCTGCAAAAAAACCTGCTGCTTCCACAAATCTGTTTGTTGGCCACTTGTCACATCGGCTCTCAAACGAGTCCTTCAAGCCGGAAGCAGACTTTTTCTGTCCCGCTCTTGGCAGTTTTGGACCGTGGCAGCTCTTCCCTGAGGGTTTACTCTCCAGTGAGATGCCAGAGATCACTGTGTCTCTCACTAAACTACATATTTGCAGCTTGTAGTAACATACATATCATGAGTTGTTGACCAGTTGTGCTGCCAGCATTGTTTCATTGCTCTCCCACAGATCTGCTCGTGGTTAATGCCGTGCTGGTTTCTCATTTCTTATGCTGCTGCCATGGTATTATCTCAGCAGATGTTCCTGCCCTCCTGAGAACTTAGAATTGATTAGAAGCATTTCAAACAGATTGGATACATTTTGTATGTACGGATCTTATAGACAAAATGAACCACTTGCTTAATGAATAATACTGTGTGGTAGTTGGAGATTTTCAGTGTTTATAACACAAGAACAAAGCTTGTCATCAAATACCTACAAATGAAGATGGGCAACTGTGCCAACCAAATTCTTCCTCAAAGAGCTACAGTCTTTTTTCAGTTATGATGTTGCCAGCATGATTTTTAATGTCACCATCAAATGAAAGGCAAAGTCACACTGATTACAATCACAAAACAAAAAGTGACAGCTATTAAATATTTTGGAAATCCATTAAATCGTCAGTTGAACTAGTCTTTTTTTTAACATTTCTTATATTTTCAAGGACACAACACAATAAAAACAAGACAAGTGCACACAGTAGAGTGTATATTTCTGCCGGGCAAAGGGCAGTGAAGCACCTACTGCAATGCCAGGTGAGATTTGCAAGCATCTGTTTTGTTTTTTTGTTTTTTGTTTGTTTGTGTTTTTTTTTGTTTTTTTTTGTTCTTTATGGTATAGTCTCAGTTTTCTGCAGATGCATAGAATAGTGTGATGGTATTGTAACCAAACATTGTGGGTTCATCTAACTGTATTAACTTAATAAGAGACAATGAACAGGATGAAGAAATGGAATTCCCAAATACATAATTTATAATAATAATAATAATAATAATAATAATAATAACAACAACAACAACAATAATAATAATATTGTTATTGTTATTATTATTATATATTATTATTATCTATTTAGAACATTTTGTTTGTTAAATAAACTCACAAAAGGAGAAATTCTTCTAAATTCTGAATAATAGACACTTGATGTTGTCTCTTCATAGGTCAGAGCGTGCATGTCCGAGTGGAAGTTATAGCTGTTCAGAAGGTTAATTTGATTGATTAGATCGCCCCCAGAAAATGAATATAATTACAACAAGAAACCACAATGATATTACATTTTTTTAATGTTTATAACAAACCAGATTTCATGAAAACTGGTTCAGAATGAAGCAGGTTACAGTTGATTTAATATAGTGAAGTCTGTATCTGTCATTTGTCATCATCAGACCTTGATGGATGCAATATGGCAACAACACACAGATGCGTAGCGGCGACATACAGCAGCAGTCAGTAAGATACAACATTTATTCATCTCGTATTGTGCCTAACTTTAATGGATCACAACATATCAGGTATGGAATTAATCTGCTGGTGCACCAGTTAAAGATGAAACAGATTTTTTCTACAGATGTCAGTTTTTGAGCCATAACAAAGGCTGAAATGTATCCTGCAAAACTTCTTTTAGCCCAGCAGTTGTTAGTGGCAGGTTTTTCAAAGATTGTGAATCACTGCGACCATGAGAGATTCTTGAACATTCGAGGCTTACGCTTACAGCTTGCTGAGACCATAACAACTAATCAAGAAAATATTTCTCAGGTCAAATAATAATGAAAATAATCATTAGTTAAAATAAAATAATCTCAGTTATACTGTAGACATGAACACTGACAGAACAGCAGAGGTGCTGTGTAAGAGCGGTGCCCTGCATGTACATGTGTCCTCATTTTCTCATGTGGATCAAGACAAAGTCACACTGGTCATTAACTCCATTGATCTTTTTTTAAGCAAGGTAATCATGATTGATTTGCTGCTGGTCAGCTGATTGGCTTCATTGGCATCTGTAAGGGTGAATTGTCCAGCTGCTCCTTCCTATTTGATAATGACATACAAGGTTAGTCACATGACGCTTAAATGTTTTTACCACTAATGAATCCTTACATGAGCTGCAGTGGCAGTCAAAATGAAAGAAAAAATATGAATATAGTATTTTATTGTTGCATGTTTCAGGAAAAATTAAGTCAGCGTTTAATGTATCATGCATCAAGCATTGGTTATCAAAAGAAATCCTCTGCTGAGACGTGTCAGTAATTATAAGCGAGTGGTGATATAACACCCGAAGACACCCTGCAGTGCAGTGTTGTTTGAGCCTGTGCGCTTCCCCTTATTTCCTCACTTCTTCTGCTACTCCATCCCTTCCTTCATCCCTCATGTGCTCCCTTCAACCTTCCCCCTCATAGCGGTGCCTGATTCATTTTCCCAGCCTCAGCCTCAGTGCCCTGTGATTTATATGTTTATGGTCATTACTGACGTTGAGTAATACATTTCCGTTTTTCCCCCTCTTCTCCGTCTTCCCCCTCTCTCTTTTGGCAGAGCCCTTGGGTCCTGCGAGGAATATCAATTACTTTGTGCCTGTTTAATCACAGACTTTCGCTTCCTCTCACGACACCACTTTTAGGCAAGCAAAGAAAAGTTTTGCTTTTTAGGTGTCTGTTGTTTTATTTGATCTCTGTCAGAAGCACTATTAACCAGCAAAGACCAAAGGCTTTCATATCTCTTTTCATCTAAGGGTGGTGGTTCAATTTGCTCTCATTAGCAATAAATTGTCTCTTTCAGCTGAGTATTTCTAACTGGCTGTTGTTGAACATTGATTACAATATTTACAGACAGGATTGCAATCCGAGCTAACAGCACAGTGTTTCCATTATCACGAAGGCTGCATTCACACTGTAGTTCTGAATTGCTGCTCATATTTGCTTTTTTTTGTGGATGACTGATTGTATCTATTCCAGGATGTGACCCATATCTGATACCAAACAAACTGACAGCAAAGTTAAAAAAAAAGAAGTAGGGAGCAGCTGCAAACATCACAATCTGTTTTCTTACACTATGTGCCTCTCCCACTTGTTTCCAACACATTTCAGCTACAGTGCGTCTTCTTTCTACTTTTGATTTAAAGGCGTCTCAACTAAAATCAATTGTGCTGTTTTTGCCTCATTGTTTTTGCTGCTGGAGCTGACTCAGTTGAACTGCCATGGGTTGCCAAAATGGTGAAAGATGCAAGAAGAGTTATGTACTGTCATGGCAACGCTGATAAAGAAAGAAAGGATGCAGCCTGACTGTCGGCAGCTCAGCTGAAGCAGCTCAGGGTTAAGTGCCTGGCTCAAGAGCAGGGTCAAGTACAGTACTTTGCAGGATTTTATGTGTTAGCTCAGACCATGTCTTATTTACTTTCGCTGCACAGACTCTCCCAGCTGGTGCAGGGATTCGGTCATAAGCGGGAGGCTAATGTGACCCCCTAGTTCAAACAGTGGCAGTTGGTGTTCTGCGGGGGAGACAAGCAGTATCAACAAATGGCCAGACGAGCAGTATTAGCATACTGACTTGCAATCATTTGCTTGAAATAGAAGAGGTTTAGGGATTTGGGTTCAGTGAAACCAAAGTCAATCTCCTCATTACTGGTTCTTTGGCAACGACATCAAAGTAGCTTCCCACAGTGATCTTTACTATTATTCTTATTATTTTTATTAGTATTATTATTATTATGGGGATGAACATCATTTTCTGTTTCATTGCCCTGTATACAGTGATTCAAGGAACCATCTGTTTGAAAAAATTCAGTGGAAAAATCCTGATTTACTTTGGTTGTCTGAAGGTGAGATGTTGAATTGGCTTTTCAATGAGGAGACCTTTGCCTTGGCAAGATTTATTGAAAGTGCTTGGCAATTAAGACAGAGAATATTGTATCCAGCAAAATAAGATGTTTCCATCATGGAATCTGACTGTTTTGAAATGCTTGCTTTTCCTTCTTTTGGAATTAGTGGACTTGTTATTATCAATTTGTCATGTGGCCATCAGGCTTAGTGTCTTGTGGGTCCATACGGGCTGGGCATCATATGGGGCAAGACACTAAAATAAATAAAATCAATCAATCAATCAAAATCAAAATTATGTATGGTATGTGTTAGTAAGATGTGAAATGTGAATAGAGAAGTGAATGCCCTTCCAGTGTTTCCAATGGGAATTTCCTTTGGAAAAAAAAACAGTAATCTGTGGCGAGAGACAAATACATTTTGTTCACGTTTGAATTGTCATGTATTACACATGTGGTGCTTGTCAATTTAAAATCACAGTTTGTGGTAGCTTTGTCATAGTTTAATTTTGTGTGAAGCCGCTCGGTGAACTACACTACTACTCTCCCGTCTCACACAATATCAACCAACCATGAAAGCGATATTCCATTTTCCCAGAATAAGCCACTCAGTATGTATCACTATGCTGATGTGATGATGGGTGAATATCTTCAGTTCACAAAACAATCCTGGAGTTTTAGGAGAAACAGTACATCCAGTACAATGGCAGTGAATGGTGACCATGTATAAAACGTTTAAAAATAGCACACAAAACAAACACAAAATGTCTCCATCCTGCTTGTGTGGTGTAATCTAAGTGTCTGCGAGCTGCGACATTAAAATTTAACCGCAAAAGACGCCATTTACGCCATGTTTTTAGCCGAAATGTCAACTGTAGCATGTAGCCGGTAGGATGTAAACATGGCGTCGATCTCGCGAGACTTCGTATATGCCTTAATGGACGCACGTGGGAAGTCTCGCGAGATCGATAACACATAGCATATCCAAGTACGGGAAACAGGATAGGAGAATGTTGACCTAGGTACCAAGCTTGCTAAACTGTCTTTGAGGCACAAAGCAAAAAGGGGCAGGACTTTGGAATGGTCAAATCATGCTCCAGAGCCTTTGACTTGTGCAATGGCATCCTTTGACCATAGTGGGGTGCTGTAAAAGTTTGAGCTGTCACATTCACACAGCCTTCATTTCCCATAATGCATTGCTGAGAGTTTGTTAAATTGTTGAAAATGTTCAAAAATACAAGTTTTACTTTTACAAAGTGTTTGTAATGTGTTTGTTCAGTTGTTATGTTGGTTTGTGGTGGTAATTGTCATTTTTGTGCTGGTTTATTGTTGTGATCATGAGTGTCTTTTGAAACAGTGGCAGTTGGTGATCTGCAGGGGAGACGAGCAGAATCAACAAATGGACAGACGTGCAGTATTAGCATACAGACTCACAATCATTTGATGGAAAGAGAAGAGGTTTAGGGAGGGGGGCTCCAGTGAG
>JAJHUR010073906.1:0-27598 GCA_027495735.1 Lutjanus campechanus
TTCAGATATCCTGTCAACTAATAAACAGTCACATAAAAACATAATATGCTACAAAAGTCATATATACAAATAATAAACTGAATAATATCTTTGTTTTGCAAAGGCTTGACTAACATGATAAACTTTTTTTTCCAGTTGCTTCCCCTGTTCAAATTAGTCATATTATTTATTTTCACCTCTGCAAAGAACCCCACTGTATTTGTGTTGACCTTTTCCTTAGGGAGCGGAGGCTAATGTGAGTCAAGCCTGCACAAAGGTAACGGTGAGCACGCTCCCTGCCAACCCTCTCATCAAAGAAAGAATCTCTTGCCGTTAGCTGCGGCTTCAATTAGACCTAGACTTCCAGCACGCCGCTGCATTCAGCTGGAGTAAAGGGAAGCTGCTGGCACGCCACTGCACCATCATTACCAACACTCCGTTAATTATCACCTAATTGGCACACACTGCCGGCTTGTTGGTCCTGGCTCTTTTATGTCAGGTTTTTAATAGCACATGTGTCCTGACTTTTTTCTTCTCATTCTGAGGAGTCAGTCATTGGTCAGACAGGGAGTGGACTGAGACAACTAGACAAAGCAATTTGGATGGAACGTGGATGAAGAGGAAGAGACCCTGGTAAACAAATGTGCAGACATAAGAAAGCTGACCCTGTCATTGTCGAGCCAAAGAGGGGGTTGAGCTGTAATGAGGCACGTGCGCTCAGAAAAGGAAGATTCCTTCCCGAGGCTGCATCCTCCTCAGTAAAAGGAGATGTGACGACGGAGGAGAGGTGTTTCCTCAGTACAGCCTCTAAGGAGATCGCTCAGAGCCCTGCAAGAATGTGCTCCCCAAACTGCTTAACTGGTTGTCCAATTAGCACATATTTTGCATCCCCACCCACCAGCCCCTCTTACATCTGCAGAACACCAGTTTTCTGTCACTTCTGATGACTAGAGAAGGGATTTTTTTTTTGTCTAATTGGGAGATGATGTTACATGTTTTTGTTTGTTTTCTCCCCATTATACCTGCTGACTTTGACCTGTAATATGAGGCTGTGGACTGCCTCTCTGCAGGTTTAACATATTTTCAGACTTAACCACACTACAGGTCTCCTCCATCTACCTCTAAAGAACTTAACCTGTAGATTTCCCAGGCTAAGTTCAATTTAATTGCAGGAATCAGTAGGAATTACATGGCCATTTATATCTGAATCTCTTTCAAATTAATGCAAATGGCTCCTTTTTAAATCTCTGATGGATAATTCTCTGATAAATCATCTTAGAGGGAGTGGTGACACACAGTGCAGGTATAATTGGATTAGGATGAAGGGGCAGCCGTGGCTTTGAGGAGATTAGTCTGAGCACTGATCCTGTAATTAAACTGCCACAGGAGAGGAGGGGAGAGGAGGGGAGGGGAGGGGAGGGCAGAGAGAAAGAGAGGATGGCCAGACAGGGGCGAGTGTCCATGAAAGGGGGGAAGGGGGTTTTTGAGTGAGGGTCCTCGAGCTCTGGATGCAAAGAGAGTAAAGATGTACAAGTGAAAGGGCTCTTAAGACTTTCCATAGATACAAAGGGTCCTGAACTGAGTTGGGTTTTGTCTACAAAGTTTGTTTACGTTGAAAATGTGCATGAAGACAGTCCTGTCCATTGATAAGTATCCCTTAACTCAAGCTTTGTCCCCCAGACCTGGAAGACAACGACCATCATCCCAAAAACACCTCATGCCAACTGCAGTTTGCCTATTGAGCTAATCGTGGTGTTGAAGATGCTACACTCTCTCTTGGATAAAGTCCACTGTGCTCTGTGACACTGTGACAGTGCTCTTGTCAGTATTCTTTTCATGGACCTCTTTTTGGCTTTAGTACAGTCCAGCCTCACCTCGTCTTAAAACAGATGAGACCTGAACTTCAGCTGCAATCTGGTCCTTTGGGTCAGGGAATTCTTGACCCTAGCGTGTCTGCATCAGCAACATCCTTTTTGACTGTTTTGCCCTGAATACAGGTGTCCCTCAGGGATGTGTACCATCTCTCCTGTTGTTCTCAATATACACAAATAAAATGCAGCTTAACAGCATTGACCTCTCCCTTAATAAGTACACAGATGATATGGCATCGGTTGCCTGCCTGCTGGATATGAACAGTGCCTCCTACTGCCAGTACATCAACAGCCTTGCCTCCTGGTTTGAGAACAGCTTCTTGGACCTTAATGTCAAGAAAACCAAGGAGCTATGTTTACAAGGCAACAGGAGTGCAGGCGGCGTACATCCTTCCTAAGAGCAAATCAGTATGAGAACAGTAATAGACAATAAACTCACCGTCCAGAACATTGTTCAATACACCTAAAAGCAAGACAGTGCCTCACTCTTCTCACGAAACTTAAGAGCTTAAACACCAGCCAGAACACCTTGTCCATGGTCTAAAAGTCACTAACTGAGAGTGCTCTCAAATTTAATATCATACGGTGGTACGGAAATATCTCCATAAAACAAACAAACAAACTGACACAGACTGTCAAACAGGCCAGCGAGATAATTGGACACAAACACAGCTGCAGGACTTATTCATTCATTCGACAACCAAAAGGGCAATCCAGATCTATAGTGACCCTACCCATCCGCTCCACTCAACATTTCAGTTGCTGCCATCAGGCTGCAGAGTGAAAGTCTCAGTGGCAAGGGGGAGTATTATAAGAAATCCTTTATTCCATCAGCTCTGAGCATCCTCAATAAACTACTGCTTAAATAGACAACTTAGAACTCACCCGCCCCATTTTTATGGTTGTTATGGTGATGACGCTTTACATGTCAGTGGATGAACAATCTACTCATCACTTTATCACAACCACTCAGTCACTTTAAGATCTTAACTCTTTAATGTGGAACTGTTATGTATCATTTGTATTGTTGTGTGTAGTGTGTTGTCCCATGTGCCAGTACTAAAGACAAATGTCCATTTTATGTGAATTTATTGGACAATAATCTAACGTGTGATTTCTAATGTTTGTTCTTTTGTGTCTACAGGCAGAACGTGATCCGGCCAATGGGGGTCAGGCCTGACGGGACGTTAGCACCTCTGGAGGAAACTCTCTGTGATCCGCCTGAGGACAACTCAGAATCAGACTCTGACTAGTGCACTGAACATCCAGGCCACAAGTTCCAGGCTGAGCTCACCTGGCCCCAACACATCTAAAGCTGTGTCCCAGTTCAAGGGATGGATCCTTTGAAGGATGTGCCCACAAGGGTGGGTCCTTCAGAGGAGCAAGACTGAACCTGTGCCTTTGCAAGTGTAGAGCAGAAGTCAGTCAGACGATCCACACACTGTACTGATGTCTCCCAATAAATCACACTTGTTTAACTTAAATGCATTGGCAGATATCAGTATACTGTGTGGCTCTATTGTCAAGACCTCTCAAATCCAAACTAAAGGTGGGATTTAGGCTCCGATTTTTAGCTTGTATTACCAGGAAGTCACCCCAAATTCGGTGAGAGTTTAAATCAAGGTAACTGGGACAAATTTCATAATAACTGAGTTAACATTATAGGTTTTAAAGATCAAGTGTGTACGATTTAGGGAATTTATTGGCAGAATATTAAAGAATTGGACTAATATTGCTATTGGACTAATATTGCGAAGTATGTTTTCATTAATGTATAATCACTAGGGCAGCCCCAGATTTTCGTAGTCCATTAGTCATTGTTAGTTCAAGCCATTAGCTGACTAGTTGTTGCCAGATTGTAATATTAATTTAATTATTTAAATATATATATTTTGAGGCACAAAACCAGCCGGCTGTTAAATGCTAATGGTAAAAAAGGTAATGATTCTGAATGTGTCTGAACAATCTGCAGGGAGACTGAACATTTTGTTGATTTATTATAGTGCAGTATAACATTAAACCAGTTTCATTGTTCAAAACATGGGAATAAATAACTTCCAACTGCATGAAAACAAATACTTGCGGACCCATCAACAAATTAACCTGCTACAAACTGCTTCACACCTCCTGTCCCTACCTGAACCTGCCACGTCTTCATCATCTTCTGAGGCCCTTGTTGGTGCCACTGTAAATCACCTCGGTTGTCTGGTTGTCAAATTGGCCTCCATTGGTCGCAGAGGCTGTGTTTAAACAATTAGCAGCAGGCAGCAGTATTACAAGAGAAAAGGTACGTGTTGCAACAATCCCCTGACTTTCGTCCCAGGCCGATGAAGGACGAAGCGCAGCTCCCATATGGAGGTTGAAGTGGTCTGTTTTTTTGTGTGGCTAGCAAAAAAAGTTAAAACTTGGTTGAAACACTGGCTCTAGAGGGCATTTATGTGCTTCGCAGCCACTATATGTGCTTAGAAGGGGAGGGTGGGGCAAGCTGTATGCAGTTGGTTGCAGTTGTTAACCTTGCAGCTAGATGCCTCTAAATCCTGCACACTAGTGCTTTAATGTTTAGTGTAACAGACTTAGCAGAACTGGCTAATAGTGTATCAAGTAAAAGGTAAATCCATCTATCCTTATAACTTCTATTTCTACTTTATCTTTAAGTGTCTGGCATCCATTATTCACACTTTGCATTGTAAATAATGGACTTTTGATGATCCCTGTCTGAACTGAGACACAGCTCAAGATGTCACAGGAAACCCCAGCGGCCGTGTCACAGCCTTAAGCCGTTCTCCAAAGCGGAAGTGGACGTTTCGTGTTGCAGAAAGACTCAAAATGCATAGGAAGCCTCCATGGTTACTGCTGCACCTTTATCATTTATTTTATTGCTCCCTAAGTTGAGAAAATAGAGGTAATAATATAATTTTTGCTGGATCATGTGTCTCAGAAACTGTTAATGTTAAAAGTGAAATTGGGTCTGAATAATCATTCCTTCACTGTGCTTTTGTTTTTCACTTTTTTAAGTTTCTATAATGTTTTTCTGCTACCTGATGATTTTGTGTATTTCTAGATAATTTAAGTGCACATTATACAAGCACATTTGAACACGAAATCATTGAAATCTGTTAGCAGTGCGCCTAGTTTTTGTTAAAAAATCATGGAGCTTGTCCAGTATGGACCACAGGATTGATGTGTATTTAGACGTCAGGCAGCGTCAGTGTGGGTAGTTTGAACTTGCAGCTCACAGTGAGTCTGTATGTGGTTGTGTAATTATCATGAATGTTGCACACCAGTTGGTCGCCAAGGAAACTCTGAATTCAGGGCTTGTTTGCTCACAGTTTCAGACAAGATGACAACTTCTTTTCATTTAAAATTAAAACTTTAGATGTAAAGATGTAACATTTTCCTGCGGTGGCTGATAGTAAACAGATTGTTTTTGCCTCTTGACGAAGAAATGTGTAAACTTCAACGATTGTTTTCTAATTCATGTTACTTTTGCCAAATCTGCATGATGTTAAATCATTTCTCGGTGATGTGATTTTTTTTTTTTTTTCCTAGATTGAAGTTTTTGCCAATTTTATACAAATCCACAAGTTTAGTGTATGTATAAACTGAATAATGTTTCTTTATGTTGGTACAGTTTAATTTCATGTAAAAGCTGTCAGTTGTGAAGTCAGCTGCATGGTTTCTGTATGACTTCACAACAGATTTGGCCCCTGTGCTAAAACCCTGCGCTGGATCACTGATACATGTTGTGAAAATCCAGAGAAAGTGAATATTGCTTTAAAAAGGCATGTGTCATTATTACAGGAATTGGTAACAGCTCACTTGTTTAATGGTGACTAATCATGAGTACACTTTAAATCACGACTACTGCCTGCTCACAAACAGAATAATTCAGATAAAAAGAGGATTTAAATTGTCTGGACTTGGCTTCACACAGGCACAAAAGAGGTGACAACATTATGCGTCAACTTCCTGAATCATGTTCTGAAAGGTCAGATATACAGATGTGTCACAAATTGAAGGGAAAAGCAATGTTAAGTGTCTTACTGAGGTGTACAAGCCTCAAAAACAACTTCAGTGCTCCTTGTTTGCGAAGTTTCACAAACCGTTCAGTGGCCATTTATTATGTTTCTCTGCTCATTTCTTCAGTCTTTTCCCTTTAATTTGTCCATCATCTGTAGATCCGTTTTTCTTTTGTGCTCTTTTTCCTTCACAATCATAGTGGGATAAATCAAAATTGCATGTATGATCACTTTTTCATGTGAAAAGAATATGTTATGGGAACAATTTTGTTCTTTTTGCAGATTCTTTACATACTGTAAATAGCACCACCACACTTATTTTATGTAGTGAGGCTTCCACTGAAACGTTAATAAACTGGACAACGAGAGTTTTTGTCATTTTTGGACCCATACAACAAACTTGTGTGCGCACACTGTCACACCACACACACCCAGTTCAGACAGTGTGCACACACATGAATTCAACTCCAGTCAGCATGAGGATGAGTACATAATGACCGAATTTTCATTTTTGGGTGATCCATTTAAGAAAAAAGACAGAAAAGATGCAAAATACACAATACTTTTATTAAATACTGTTTAAAATACAGTGTTGTGCTGATATAAAACATTAACAAGCTTACTGACATTGAACATATAAAAACACCTGAAGAAACATCTGAATTTCTGTTACAGGGCTCACATTGATTTTCTAGTGTTCTGGATGGACCCTCTATAATAAGTGCTTTAAATGTGCTTTTGAGCTTGATCAAGTGTATTTGATATGATTTCTTGATATACATATGAACATAGTCTGAACATGATACTCTGTGATGAAGAGGGAAGATGATGCACTTTCACTCCCATGCAAAACCATTTTGAAACTATCAGAAAATAACCAGCTGGACAGTAGCGTGTGTGTATACAGTTAACAGGAGAACAGTCTCAAAACTTTCCAGTGCCATTGTTTATCAAACATGCAGCATCAGTTGCTCAGGCTGGATGATACAGAGCTCTTGCTGTCCGTCTCGGAGTCAGTCTCCTCGCTGCCGCTCCCGGCTCCTCGTGGAGCTCCTGCTCTGGACCTGGATGTCTCCATCCTGCCTGGAGGCTCTGCTGTTTGTCCACTCACTGACTGGCTGCTCATCAGTGCAGGGATGATCTGCAGAGGGGGAAAGTAGAGCCATAGTCAGCAGAACTATTGTAAGCTCAGCCCAGAGATATTTAAAGGCTCTAAATCCCATAATGTAAGACTTATTGTCTGACTTGAAGTTTGAACATGAAGCTAGCTGCTCTGCTCTGATAAATTCTGACTTATTGGTTCCATGTTGGTTCCGTTTTGTAGTCATTACAGCATGATCAATACAAATTTTTCCCCAAATCATTTAAAAACAAGACTGTTAATGCAACATTATATAAAATAAACATTAATTTCATAATCCAATTGATTTTTAAGACCTGTCAAAACAGACACATTTTAAGGCCTCCAATCCAGATTACTGGATTTTACACTTTTTAAACCACCAGCAGAAAACCTGTACACATCAAAGTCTGTCGGGGAGTACTACGGCATGTGAAAAAAGTTTATTAAGCCCTTTGTGGCTCCAGAAGGAGCTGCACAAAATCTGATAAATTGCCTCAAGTGATGTCACTTGAGTCAGCGTCCTTTGTAGCTTTAGACTACAAGTTCTTGATGGAGATCGAAAGAAGCGAGCTCACCAGACCTCTGTAGACCCCTTCTCATACCTACTTGAAACTTGACGCTACATTACCTACTACTGACATAACACGCCTAAATGTCTGAACTGTTGACAGCCGAGTTGCACTGAACGCATTGTTGCATGCAGTATGCACACAACTGGCACATAATACTGTATCATAAAATTGTGGGTTGAACTTTGACCCTCTTGCTCAAACATCCGTTCCAGTCTGTAGCATGAAATCTGAAGTAAGGGAATATGATGTGAGTGCCCTGTCATTCTACCTTCTGTCTTCTGTCAACGAGCGGTCACCTGTCTGACTGTTGACTGTATGAGAGATATACAGCCTACAGTCACTGGTTTGTGCTCTCTCTGTGGCTCAGTGGATTTGAGAAATCTTTCACTGTGCAGAGGATTGTGGGTCAGAGTAGCCAGAAAAGCATGCTGGCTTGCATACTGCAAAATGCAACCAGATGTAAAATCAGTAGAGTGCTCTTAAGTCCCATAAGGATCTCCCCCATATGCATAATATCACCAGAGCTTCTTCTGTTCTGTGTTCTCTAGTTTCCTTTTTGACTTCACAGAAAGGTGTGATTTGTCTCATAAAGGACCCAAAGAGACTTGCATAACCTGCAAAAGGATTATTTTAAAGGTCTTTAAAAAAGAAGAGGACCCACCAGTGTTTCCTGACTCCTCATCAGCTCTTCAATCTCATCATTCCAGCCAAGCATTTCTGCAAACCTCCGTACTGTGTCCTCCAGGTCACCCAGCTCCATGTGGTCTCCTCTCCGCAGCGGGACCTTCTCAAAGGGACCCACAGCGTGTCGGTTCAGGAGGAGACGTGGCACAGTGGAGCGCACCGTGTTCACCAGGCTGGCAAACGGCTCAATCTGAAACAATGGGTTTTTGTTCAGACATAATTAACCTCAGGGTTCACCTACTCACAAAATGTACCAAATACCCATTTAAAGAAGTGAATAAAGATATTAAAAATGTTAACCTGTAAAGATGTGCCCATGATGATGAGCAAGTCTGCTTTAGGAAAGTCTTTAGTGTGGAGGAAATACTTCTGAGGGAGATCCTCTCCAAAAAACACAACATCAGGTTTGACTGTTGCAGCACAGAATGTACAGATGGGGACATTATCATTCATTATGGCACGCTGTGGAACAAACAAATGAGGGAGGAATTAATGTGGCATCAAGCGCAGTGAAACACATTTGAACATTTCCGACCATGAGGGTCAGGCCTACCTTAGCCTCCTCAGCAGGGTACGAGGTGTAGCACAGGTGACAGGACGCTGTGGCAAAACTACCGTGAGCTTCCACAAGTTTGTCATCTGGAATACCGCATACTGTGAAGACAGTTGTTAAATATTATGACAAACATAACCAAAAGAAACAGAAATAAGAGAAAACCATATTTTTAAGAGGCATTTGATTATTTAGAAAATATTGTCATGAGTATTATTGGCATGACATCATCATTTTATTTATCATAGAAACTGGTATAACTCGACATCTCAAGTGTCAGTGCACAACTTGGTCATGAAAAGTCTGCCCACATCCAGTATGTCTCCTGGCAGTGCGTTTATGGACATAGTGCACATAGAAATGTTTTATATTGTCACTCTTCAATAAAGCCATGTATCGCCAAAATGTCCATCCTGAAACAAAAACAGCTTTCATAACCCTTCCCTGCTGGCAGCTGCATCACTATATAATGAAAACTTTTTTTCTGTGATGTGCCAGGTATGTTTCACCTGCCTACCTTGGCTGGCGCTACTATACAAGTGTGGTTACACTTGTTTTGTCTATTCAAGAAATGTGGCAGCCAAAATATGACATGTTAAATGTTTTGACCAATACAATAAAGTTTTTTCTTCGTGGTTACCACTTATTGTCTTCCTGTTTGTCATAAAATAAGGACAACTGAATCTTTAAAGTCAACCAATGGCTGTCTGGAAAGTAGGAACATGTCAGAGGATGGGAAATCACATATTTACATTATATTGCTGGTAATTAATGCATATTCTGGCTGATAAATAAATTAATACAGTGAAAACCTGTCATGTGTCTGACTGTGAAAACCAGTCTGTGTATGTTTGTAGTCAGTGTTGAAAAGTTTCAGGCACTTTAAGCAAGCCTACAGTTAATTCAAAGATGTATTTCCAGCTGTTTTTTGTTCTCTTTAAGGTCTCACTCACGTTTCTCCAGTCCGTCGATGTTCTGGGTGTACATCCGCAGCAGCAAGCCTTTGTGATGGAGCATGCGGATGAAGTAGTGTATGTAGTTGGGTTGGTGGCTGCCAGGATACAGAGCCTTGGCCAAGGAGAAGAAAGGCTGCGGGTCGTCAGAAAAGTAGTCAATGTTGAAAATAGCTTCTGGATAAGGGATGTTGTACTTCTCCAAGTTGGCGTAAAGACCTGTTCCCGGAGTTCTGGAAAATACAGAGATTTTGACATGTACATTTTAGGACATTATGGTGATTCTTTCAATTAAGAAAACTAACAATAAGTGACTTCAATTTTTCCAAGTGTTTAACATCTCTTTTCAAAGACTCCAACCAAAACAAACCACAGCCAATCTGCTCTGGACAGTTTCTATAGCCACTAAAATTGTTTATACTTTAGGTTTAGAGTGAAACTGCACAAAACACAAAGAAAAGAATATAAAGAATCATTTTCTAGAGAAAGATGAAGATGAGGGTGTAGAGAGAATAAGACCCACAGACACCAACCTGAAGTCTGGGATGCCGCTGGCTGTGCTGATTCCTGCTCCGGCCACCACCACCACGTTCTTACAGCGGCCGAGCTTCACCAGGCGAACCACAGAGGCGAGGCCGCCTCGCGATGAGGACTTGGCAGCAAACACAGCTGGACTGCCCTGATCAGACTGGGACCCAGAGGACTGAGCAGCCTGCACAGGGTCCCTGCTGCCTTTGGACAGCTTTCCTTTACTGGAGAGCAGGACAAGAAAAGACACATGAAGGCATCCTGATCTAATATGTGACAATCCCCGACATGATAGTTAATGTAGTTAATGTATAACCATGAGACATAATCTTTCCAAACAGCATTTTTTCAGATACTTTCAAATCAGGGATTATATAAGGTACAGCATTAATTAGCTGGTTGTCATTCATAGTAAGACACTTTTCCTGTTCAGATGTAATCGGTCTGTTCGTGCTCAAGCAGCAACATCAGTCAATTGAAAAAGATATGGGGAAAAATATCCAGATCAGAGGAGAGATGAGGAAGGATGCCTAAATAAATCCAACTTGTACAAATGTCTGTAAAAGGACCAGGTAATTTATCTGCGAGTTATTGAAGGCTGTCTCCTCCTCAACATGTCTTAAATGTAAAATGGAGATTGCCTCCCTCACTTCCTGTTGTCATGACAAAATTATGGCATACGGCCTCACATGAACTAAGGAGGACCTTGAGTTTTAATGTTTGACTAAGACACTTTAAAAATTCTGTGGCTAATAAAACTTTGCAGCCTATTTGGTTGGTTTCGGTTAGCATCTGGTGTTTGCTGCTATCTCAGAGTAACCGCTCTGATCGAATGTTTCTGACTACTATAACGGTGCTATGATTTATAATTTTCTCTATTTCAGCCAAGTGTACATTTTGCGTTTATTTTTGTTTTCTTTTGAAGTTAGTTTGGTCTTTTCCTACCGCATCGTACTTGAGCTGGATTTTTTTGTTTTGACACGGATACTTAAAATGCAACTTTTCAGGACATTTGAAAAATTAACAAACGAAATTGAAGAAAAAGTGTGTGCTTCTGTGCAAGAAGAAAATGCATTTTTAACCAAATTTTGTACAGGCACTCATGTTCCCCAGAGGATGAAACCTGCTGAATTTGGTGATCCCCTGACCTTTGCTATAGCGCCACCAGCAGGTCAAGTTTTTCACTTTTCCTGTGAAATATCTTCATACTTAATTGACAAACCGGCACACTAGCATCTCTGTAGAGTTGTTTTAAATTGGATCACAGACTTGAAACCATATCAAGCCAGTTGACAGAGTTATACTTGAACAATTCTTGACATTCTTTTCAAATCAGGAAACACCTTTTTTTAAACCACTTTAATTTATATTGGGCCTGACAATGCTTCACCTCCAACCAGGACATTTGTATCCAGGTTGGAGTTTCATGCATGAACATGTGTTTGTATAAATGAGTATTTATATGTACATGCATGACTTAATAATATACAATTCTTTCGGTTTGTTGGCCATTGGTCTTGATGACACAGCGCAGCCTCCAGTTAGGTTTCCTCACCTTGTCATTAAACCATCCTGTCCGCTCACACTCATCTGACTGAGGTCCTGGGCCAGAGCGGAGTCTGTCTGCTTCTTTCGTTGTTTTCCATATGGACCGGGAACAGAGTCCTGGCCCTCTGTGGGGTCGCTGTGTTGGGCCAGGGAGCTGCTGGAGCTGCGAGTTATCCTGGTGACAGCAGGCTGGGATTTTTTTTTATCCCAGCTGGACCTGGACCTGTTCATTCCAACACCTGTTGACAGCAGGAAAAAAAGAAAAGAAAAAAAATCACATTACTAAGCCTAAATGAAACATCAATCACTGTCAATGACAAATTCCCTTTCCTGTGTGCTATCAATCCAAATGATGTTAGAATGTCAGACATGAAAACAATGTTTTATTTTTAATTGTGCAAATGGAAAATATGTTTATTTCCTGGGACATTTTCTTTTAATTTCCCTCTTTTTCCCTCACTGCACTAATTAGATTTTGACTTGTTTTCCACTTGCTCTCCCTCCTCTCCCTCCATCTTTTGGGTCCCATATTTAAAAAGCTGTTACACTGAAATCATCCTTTTCTCTTCCCTCCCTTTGCACAGAGAGGAGCTGAAATGTTTTAAAACTGTCAACTGTTGAACAAAAGCTAATGGCTGCAATATATTTAGCAACCCCCCTCTGCTCCTCAGCAGCTATGCTAATACAGTCCACAGCTGTGGCAGCTTTACTGTTCAGGGAAAGTGGAGGGTAGAGTCGAAGGGTGGGGTGTGTAGGGGGGTGAGAGTTAAAAAGAGGGGTGGCAGAGGTGAAAGGGAACCGTAGATTGACTGTGTGTCAACAAACCCAGCTGGGAGAGAAAAGAGGATGCCCCCTAACGGCCCCCTCAAACTGAGGAAAAAGGGGCTGAGTGAGCAGGGGGGGGTGCAGAGATAAATGATACGGAGGCGGGATTCAATAAAGAGGGAACAGAGGAGTAGAAGAAGAAGAGGAGAGAGGAGGAGGAGGTGGGGGCTTCTTTTCCAAAGCTATTCTAGGCCTTCAAACAACTTCCATGAGGAATGAGTGTGAGTGATCAGGGAGAGGCTGCGAACAAGGAAACAAAAGGGCTACAACCCATAAAACACGACTGCCTCAGAGGGCAACAGGGAGATAACACAAGCTTTTCTCCAGCAGCATCTTATCGCCCTCCGGAGGGGATGGGAGAGGAGGAGAGGGGTCACCGAGGGCTCAAGGAGCAGCAACACGGCGAGAAAACTGCAGCCTTTGGAATATAAAGTGATGCGAAGATGTAGCCTCAAAGGTTTTCTTTAACTGATGCATTAAAATTTAAAACTACTGCAAGGAACTTTCATATTTTGTTGATTTTGGAGCCCCCTGTGGACAAAAACAAAAATATAACATCAAATAATCTTAATAAAAATCTCGCCTAACATATTACTCTTCTCAGTGATGGTCTTGTTAATTTATGTAGGTTGTATAGAGGCATCAGTATTCAATTGAGACTATTTCATAACCAGTCAAAAACTCCTTGTTGTAGCATTAAAGAAAATTAGTTATTATCAAGCTTTAAACTTAAGTAAATTTTGGTTTAATTTGTAGACAACCCTTTGTACCGTCTTAAAGAAATATGTAAGACCCTAGCATTCAAAAATGAGTGCTGCAGTCCAAATGGCAAGTTGGAGCCATAAATGGTACATTAAATAAGCTATATCCCTATTTAATGTATGATCGAAGTTGATCAGCTGATTATAACTGTCAGTTGTTTGTCAGTGTCAAGTTAAGACGGTTATCCTAAAAAGAAAACAAAAGACCACTGCTCTGAAAGAATACACACTCTGGAGGTGGAGTTCAGTGACTGCCTGTCTCACTGCCTGCCAGACTCCAATAATATATTGCTCAATTTAACTTTAATTTAACTTTTAAACATCTATTCCTTCTAAATGATTATTAATGATTTCTTATGACTCATAAACAGGCACCTACTCAGTCTGTGAACATTCAGCATTCATTTTAACTCAACTAATAACTTAACTAATAAACATGACAAAGAAACAAATCAAACAAACAGACAAAGAAAAACTTTTGTTCCGTTTCCTTAATTTTTGATGACACATCATGGACACTTCATGATTTAGTACAGTAAATATATTACAGATTTCTCCTTTTAAAAAACTCTTCTTCTAACTACTTTCATTTTATGCACTCAATCTTCTTTCACTTTGCCTCCTTAAAGGCTGAAGCCCCCACATTACTACTGTGTTTTTCTCCCCCTGCACATCCTAAAGAACTATTAAAAGCAGCGGGAGGGTGAGGGTCTCAGCTTTTGTCTGGGCTCCTCTCAAAAAGACACTGCTGAGTACAGGCAATAAATCACCAGACCAGTTATTAAGGTTTCACACAGATGGTGCGGTGCAGCAGCAGACCCAGTACCTCCACACGATCTGACCCCAGCCTCGAATCACATCTGGAGAAGTTACATTTGCAGGAATAAGTCTTGCATGCAAACTGGTCACCCTGAATAAAGTAACCTGGAAACAACAAATATAGGTACCAAGTGTATTCCTCCTTGGATATTATGGCCTCACTTAATTAAACTTGACTCGTGGGAGAGGAGACACTTAAATATGGGAGCTCATCTGGACAAAACTGTGACAGAGAAGCTGCAGCAGTCAAAACAGAGCGGCAAGGGGCAAAGTTGACTAAATGTAAGACCCCTCAGCAACAACCTACTACAATATGATAGTGCTATTTTTTTTAAATTTCGAATCAAAAAAAAAAAATCCCATGTGCAGATGCACAAAAGTAACTGATAAAGATCTAATTGTGCCACAAATACTATTATTATTATTTAATGACAAATAAATCCGAGTATAAATGACAAAAGGCTTAAAACGGATTTGAGAGCCCCCTCCCCTCTTTGCTTGGCCTTTCACACAGCTTGTCCTCACAGCTCTCCACAGTCAGAAAGCTGAGCTCTGTGTCCCTATAGCCAACATCGGACCACCAGGAGTGTAGCTGCTCATATGAGGGTTACAGTTATCTAATTAGGACAGTCCTACAACACTGGGTACACCTCAGTGCTCGCGATTGCCACCCAAACAGTCAGGCTGATGGATAATCCTTTTACAACCTAAAGAGGCTGGGAGCAAAAGCCAAACAGCAGCAAAAGGAAGCAGGAAAAAAATGTTTCAAAAGTCAGAACAAGAAAAATGCAACAGCTGTAGCGGCTGTGCATTGACGAAACAGAGGAAGTTCCTGTCTGAAAAGAATGCAAGGTACAAGACAGAATTATTTTAAAAATGGAGACAATGGAATAATATCATTTCTACTTTGACAGAGATAATAACAATGAGTCTTGACCTCTGTTCATCCTGATTAAAATTCAACTTGATGTCTAAATTTATGATCTGTCCACAAACACATGGAGGCAGCTGGATCCGTTTTCACAGTTACAGTATAAAATCTTTTTTAAAATCATCGTGAGAGAGGGATATGTTTCTTTTGTTTGTTTGTTTTCTTAATTCAATGTAACAGAATTACTCATCATTGAGACTCATCACACTCTGATCAATATGTTGCTCACTATGGTTAGTGGCGTTCTTTGATCAGAGATTTCTAGGCTCTGTGATACATAACAATGCATCTGTTTGTAAAGTTTGAACTGCTGAAAGCATTAACACAAATGAACCATAAGAGCACATCAACAACAACAAGAGGAATTTTCCACAGAACACATTTTGACTTGTCATAATAGGGAAAACACAGGTGTTAGTTGCTTCAATTTCAGGGTAGCGCATGTTGGCAAAAACAAAAAATTCCTTGGCATACAAAATAGAATTTTCCTCCTTGTTCTTTATTAACAACCAGCACTTTGAACTGGTACAGAAAAACTGACTGAACACTGTCTGGTTTTGTTGAAAGACAAATTTAAGGCAGGACAATAAAGACTGAACTAAACTGAGGCCTTGAATGAGCACTTAGCTAATTTTTTTAATAGCTTCAGTACTTTCAAAACTGTAATTAGCGGATATTGCATCCTTTTAAACACATGGTCTCAAAAACTATTCAAGTATCAATAGTTTTATTAACATTAGTTCTGTGTAAAGAAGTCCAAACATGCAGCATAAGTGAAAACACCTTGTAGAAGCTTTACAGTTATGACGCCAAGACTTTTCATAAAGTTTGATTTCTTAAGTACTGGCCTCTTTACTTTTCTCAGATAAGTTTTTCTGCATAGAAATAACTTGAATTTTCTTTTAAACTAAGGCTGCAACAAACAATTATATATTTCTTATTTTTACTTTTAGGAAAAAAAAGGTTTAGTCTGTAAAATATCAGATTATTGATATCTCTGAATCATATGTTTTGTCCAAAACCTTAAAATAAAACAAAACTGAGGAACAACAACAAATTGTCACATTTGAGAGATTTTCTTGACATTTCTGCTTTGATAAATGACTTAAATGACTAATCAATTGTCAAAATTGTTAAAATATAACATACAATTCCACTGACATAAAATTGCAAATTCAAGGCAATACTTCAACAAGTCTGCTTACTAGCAGGGTAACTTAGAGTAGTAAATCTTCCTCTAAATTCCTAAAAACTACACAGTGATCCAGTTAATCCAGGTTTTGTTCCCGAATACATGTAGTACTAAAACTATACTTATTTTCAGTGAATTCCAAAATCAACACTTTAATGATCTGTATAGATTTTGTGGTCCAGTGCTATATACCAAAACCATCCACTAAACTAAAATAAATAGACCCTTATTCACTGTCCACAGCAGCAGTGTGCACCCACAGACAATCGTTATGTTTTTTTTCTGGAGGAGTTGAGTGTTAAGAACATCTGAGTAACATGTCAGCCGTGTCTTAAAGGAGATTTGGTTAAGTTTAATGAGGAGCTTTTCCCCTGCAGCCCCAGCATTTAACCCTCCACTTACAGCAGAATTGAGGACAGCCGACTTTGATCTCTGCTGCCCCCCGACACAGGGACGGCAACAGGCAGCCTGGTTGCCATGGAAACCTCTTCATTACTTAGTTGGAGAGGCAACAGCTCTCAGTTCTCCTACCCCACCTGCTCGCTAATGACATATCACTGTGTAGCATCTTTGTTGCTCTCTCCATTGACAAAAAGCAGCGAGTCCTAATTTGTGTTAGTATATTGTTTGTGCACACAGAGGAGGAGGAAGGGTGGCGCAGAGCTAATTTTGCCCAGTGGGTCGATGGCTAACTAATGACTCTTGTCCTGTTACTCCTCAGACCAGCCCCAAATTAAACACCAATCTACCAATAAAGGAATGTGGTGTTATTTGTACAACCACGTGGTTTCTCTGAAAGAATGGGATCTGGAAATAAACACTGCATTTTTAGGACGTCACAGCTGACAGGTAATCCACTCTCATTAGAACTCATTAAATGTTGAGCCACCACATATAATACTAGATATACAAAAACACAAGAGACGTAAAAATAAAGGTTGCACAGTTCATTAAAGTTACTAAACCAAATGGTATTTATTGATGTATGGGAGCCCATTTTGGTCAAGGTGATGAAAAGAAAAGATCCTGTAAGTCATTATGAGAGACATTCTTGAAATAATGACTTTGAATCTAAAAATAATGGCTTATTATCTCAAAGCAAGGAATTGGTCTCCCAAAATAATGACTTACTATATGACTTATAATCTCAAAATAATGACTCACTATCTCAAGATAACAGCTTATTATCTCAAAAAAAAAAAAAAAAAAAAAAAAAAAAAAAAAAAAAAAAAAAAAAAAAAAAAAAAAAAAAAAAAAAATGCGGGAAAAAACAGGCAAAAGCCACAGATATAAACATTTAAGAAGCTGGAACCATGCAGCGAATGTTTAAAATTTTTGCAAACAATAAACTGATCAACAAAATACTTTTTTTTATGCTTTAGTTTTTAGTATTGAATAATCGACTAATCAAAGGGCTGGTCTTAGTTAAACAATAGGCCTTAAGAAAGTTTAGTCCTTTAGTCCTTTTTTAAAGATGAAAAGGGGCCATTATGTGCAGACATTTCCATTGCTGCACAAGTGCTCAATAAACTGAGGCACTCAAAAAAATGACTTGTCTCATTTCTCCATCCAGTCTCAGGTCTTGCAGAGGAGTGAGGCAACATTGACACCTGCTGGAAACTAAACCTCATTACAAATGAAAACCATCAGTTTGGACAGCCATCAATGCCACGCACGCACGCACGCACGCACACATGCACACGCACACACACAGTGGTAACTGTAACCAACTTAGTTAGTTTACTGCTTCACAAAAAGCCACAGCCTTTGATTTTCACCAAACCTGATTAACTGTTTAAACTGCAAACTGAGTGAAATCAAAATGTTTTGCACAAGCAAAAATTGAGATGTTTCAGGTACATGATAAGCATACTGACTAAAACATTTATTGTTGTTATTATTGATAATTGAGCATTTTTGTTATTGTTTAAATATCATTATAGGATGCATTGTGTTGTTTTAGATGCAGATTGGACCAAGTATGAAATCTTGTGGTGGACATCATCGTTTTTAACATATTATACACTTTTATAAGAGATAAAGCAAAAAAAGACCATGCATTTTCTATATGAGCAAAGGACCATCTGCATCTCGTACATGTACTGAATACAAGCACTACTGGATACAACTATATTAAAGATCCCCTCCGGACAGGTTTTAAAACATTAAAGTACTCTTCCTAGAATGATGAGAATAATGTTGTTTGTTATGTTTATATGTCAAAATTATGTTAGTAAACTCATGTTAAGAATTATATTTATCTACTACTGAAAAATACTGAATCTATTAATGAGCAAATACTTTTTTATTAAAAAAGTTTATGATTATGTGACCTGGAGTAGGGCACCAGACAAACTCCCTTATGCAATTTTATTAGCGTGATGTTTCGAGCTAATGCTCTTCCTCAGACTGCATCGCTTCTTTTCCTTTTTCATTGTGATATTTTGTGATCCAGCACCCAACCCAGTGGGTCTCGGGGATGTGCGTGTCCTATTTTCATCATACCTGGAATAGGGCAGCACAATTAATCATAACATTGGCAAGTGCTATGTCCAAACTGCAGAAGCTGCATATTTTTTGATAAAGGTAAAATGTGTGACAAAAAAGCATTTACAATGGAGTGCTGTAGTGCAGAGATCCCACATGATTTTAATAGTTTTGTGCAGTGAAAATGAAAGTTGTGATGCACAAATGACCATCCCCACTAATCATGAGGCTTATCACAATCACAGTATCTGTCAAAACAATTACAATGTGTTTTTTTCCCCATATTGTGCAGCCCTAACGTGGTGGCGTTAAGTTTCCAAAATTGCATACTGGACCGTGATTGGCTTCCAATCCTGCTTTCCCCTAAACATCTTAAACTGAGATTTAATGCAACCACAGAGAAACTTCCTCTCAGCAGCTTAAAGTGAAAACAGTCTTTTAGTGTCAAACACTGCACATTTCTCTCACAGTGAAGCCCAAACATCTTGGAGGGAGAGTTTAAACTAATGGGATACATAATTAAGGGCTTTTCATGAGAGAAAAACAGATTAAGTCGTGCATATGAGGTAAACAGACTTCCTGAGGACGAGGATGATCTCAACATATAGACGTTCATTTCACTGTAAAACACAGGCACTCATTACATTCGTTGCTGTTGCTTATACACTAATATTCTTATACTGACTGAAATAATGAATAGGCCTGCTTCTTGGAAACTTCCTTCACAAATATATGCACAGGGCTAATGTAGCTCCACTCTGCAGGAAATCATTGGCATTGTGGTTAAAAGGTGAAAGAAAATACTCACATATCTCCTCCGGTACAATTAATAATAATGCATTAAAATGATAAGAGTGAAAGCATTACTATTATAGCCATTATCTACCTGTCTCTGCAGACGGAGGAGCTTTTGAATGTTGAACACACGGCGGAGGCTGTGTTGGTCCACTCGGGGTGTTTCACATCCAAACAGGAAACTGAAGAGCTCCTTTAAACTCTAAACTGTGTTTGAGTTTGTCTGTGTTTGTAATCCAGCAGCCGCTGCGAGCAGCTCAACATCTGACCCAGCGGTGATAAAGGTGTTTCCGTCTGCTGAAATACAGGAACTTTATCCACATATGCAGCCTGAAGTGTTCTGGTTTTAGAGGAGAGAGCTGTCACTCTGCCGCTGGTTCCGGGTACTAAATAAGTCATTACGAATACAGGCGGGAAACACAGCTGCAGTCACGTGATTCTCTGTTTCCGCTTTCCATCCCCAGCATGCACAATACCCTTGGTGGAAAGTAACTTAGTAGCCTACATTACATTACACTATTATTACAAATTATTATGGATTATTGGATTATTATGTGACTGCTGGAAAAAAAAATCTAATCCCGCTAAACATTCTGTATTAACATTTACAGTAATAATATATTTACTGTAAAATTCTCCCACCAGTTATAAGCACCTTGCTGTATTCATATTATACAGTAAGCATGTCTTCATTTTACAGTAATAATGTTGTGAATTACAGAAAATTGTTTATTTAGAAATATTCACCATGTAAGTTTTCTTACAAACTACAAAATGGGTAGTCGAGACAGGTAATAATGGAGCACCTGCTTGAAGGCACTAATCATTTCCATTGATAATAGTAATTATTGATCTTTTGATCTTATTTAGGGAGGGCTACATTAAAAATGTATTCCGATACAGTTAATAATTACCTGTTAAAAAATGTAGTCAGTAATCTGTAATCTTTATTTATGGATTACCTCAATTAAAATGTGGTGAAACTATTTAACTATTTATTTTCATCATTGGTTAATCAGTCACTTTTTTAAAATGAATAGATTAGCTGTTTGGTCCATGAAATGTCTAAAAATGGTCAAAAATGTTGATCGAAGTCCAAGATGACGTTGTCAAATGCCTTGTTTTGTCCACAAGTCAAAAATATTCAGTTTACTGTCAGAGAGGAGTAAAGAAACTGGAAAATATTCACATTGAAAAAGCTGAAATCAGAGAATTTAGACTTTTTTTAATTAAAAAAAAATGAGTCAAAATGATGAATAGATTATCAAAATAGAAGTAGATTAATTTAATTTCGTTTAATAGATTAATCATTGCAGTTCTAAATGTTTTATGCTAATTTTTAGGTGTATGAGTTTGTCCTCCTGTTCCTTTCTTTGTTGTGCACAATTAATTGGTTGATTTTTTTGTTTTTGACAAAATATAGCAACTTCCACCCAGTGAAGGGTGAGAGCTATGATAGAGCTAGAGCTATGATAATAATTTGGTAAGTGTGCACTGTGCATGGGAGTATGTTCTTTATTTTTAAATTGTAATCCTACTGATAATCCCCATTTTTACTGAACATATCTATAATCTGTTTGTTTTTTTGTCTGTAATTGTAATGGAACACAGTTACCTTTTTTGTATCCAGATTACATAATCCCTTCACATGTAATCCATCACTCCTCAAGCCTGTACATTACATTACATTTCAATTGTGTATAAGTGAGTGTTTTTTGTTTCTTGTCTGTTGTTTTTAACGATGATGTGACCTTTCCTTATGAAAGAGACGATCTTTAAAAAAGAGGCTGCAGCACGTCACTTCCTCTTTGAAGGGAGGTTGTTTTGGGGTTATTTGGGACTGGTTTTCCCTCCCGCCAAAGTTGTACAGTACTGTACACAAAAAACCCTTAATTTCATATTTGCATTGCTGTTCCTCCATACATTACTACAGCCTGCGATAATTTCTGAATGTGGAGCCCAAACGGCGAGGGAAATTTTTGTTCCTAATTAATTACCAAAACGTATAAAATATCTGAATTTGAAAATCAAATTCCCCGTGTTTATGTGTGCCAAAGGGTGAACTAAATGTTTTTGTCCAGATAATAATAACCACTTTAATTTGCATGCATGTGGTTTTTGTAAAGGCAGCCAGCAGCTGGAGCTCCAGCCTGCGGACAGTTTGTACCTCTGTGTGTTTTTATGGGTGGAGACTGAGATCCTCCTCCAAAATATCAGTCAGACAACACAAGCTTCATTATTACAGGCCGTAGACCCTGAACATTATCTGGGTCAGTTAGTTTAAAGTCCCGCACATACCGCATAGTAACATTGGACCAATTTGGTAACGTTACAAGACAAGGTAAGTGCTGAATTAGCTGTTTGGGGGGTTCAGTTTGTGTAGTCAGCCATGAGAACTTCTGCAGCACCGCCAGCATTAGTTGTGATCATAAAAGTGAGCCATTTTATCTCATCTACCAGTTTCAAAGCCAACTCCCTCGACCGTTACTATCACCGTGACAGATATATCGATGAAATACTAATTAATGTCGATGAATTTACGGAGGAAAAACACGTTAAAGTGATGTTTAGTGTTTCGGGGCTGACGTGTCTGCTTGCTTGCATGTCTCAGCTAACGTTAACTTGTGACGTTTAAAGACAAAAAAACAGTCATATAGACGAGACACTTAGATAAATACTAAGTTAAATTATTTCTGCCTTTTAAAAGTAAGAGGGTTTCAATTTAAAGTTAAGCAGAAATATTTTTTAACTTTTACGTAAGCATCCGCGGCTGTCGTTTTTTTTTTTTTGTACTGCTTGTAGGTTAACGTAAGCTTTTAACGTAAACTCAGCCTTCCACCAAACAAATGCTACATGTCAGCTTACGTAATATACGCAGCATTGTTTTTTACATTTTAGTAAGGCCTTCAGCCAACTACTACTTTTAATATATATCATTTGAAACCTGACCAGTTAATTGACACCACAGCTGGCAGACGCATGCTGTTAATAACGCCTTTGTTTTAGCAGATTTCATTGAAGAGGCCTTAACTTTCACCAACCCCCCAAAACAGCGGTCCCAGACTGAAACAGTCAGGTAAACTAAGTATGTGTCCGACATCTTTTTGAGGTCATGTCTGCTTTGGGGGATGTGGACTACATTCTTGTTTATTCATGTTTCCAAAAGTCCAGACAAGACAAGGACTCTAAAAACTACTTTAATATTCGAGAAAACAGTCAAATGGTCATGCTTTATGGTGGTCATATTTTAATTTAGTTTGACAAAAACTCAATGAATAAAGATGTGGTCTTTTTAATCCACCTGTTTTATTGTTTTTGGCAAATCCCACATACATAAAATGAAATGAACCATAGAACTTATAATTCACATTATGTGTCACCAGCCAAACTGAAAAATAAGAAAGCAACAAAGACCCAAACAGCATTTGAACATATGATAATATCGACTAATGTTAGTCATGTATTAATCTGTCCGCTTTACTTATTTATTTTACTTCTTTCTTTTTCCCTTCTATGTATTACTCCACTTTTACTAAATGTCAATCCCTTTACTAAATATTATAGTACACTTAAGCCTTACATCATGAGTGAATTCACTGGTACTTTGTTTCTTTTCTTTTTTTTGTTCATATAAACTGCTAAGATGCTGTTATCAATAAAGTTGAAAAAGGGAGGTAACATGAACAAATACAACTTAAATATTATTTGTTTTGTTTGTTTTGTTTTTCAATATCACTTGTTTTAAGTTTAGAAATTCTGTCCTTGTCAACTATTTTTACTTTGTTGACCATGTCTGTGGCAGACTGCGAACAGGTCTGCCTTGTTTTAAAATCAGCAGCACACCCAAAGCAAGCTCCTTTATTTTCTGTGTGCTTTTACTGCAGCTCCATTCCTATTGACAATCCAGCTAAGGCTTTCTCTTGTGACTGTCACTCATTTTATAACATATACAGTATATAGCCTCTTCAAAATCACAATATGAAAGATAAAGAGAGCCCATTTGCACACCAGGCAGAGCCTGGTATTCTTCTCTGTGATAATGTCCAGGAGATAAAAAACCCACAAAGTCAGGCACTTTTTTCTTGCTGTTGCCCTCTCAACACACAAGACAGGAATAACCACAGAAAAGCATGCAACAACAAGCACAGGCACAGATCTCCGACAGTGTTTTCATAATGGAAATTACACAAGCATGCCAGGAGGAAAGCTATGTCAGGTAGCATTAATCTCTGGGTCTAGTTCCATACATTGTAGATGTGTTTTTATGATATGTTACTGTCTGTTTTGATAATTGGGTCATTTATTTTCCCAGAGAGATGAATGAGGCGGAGCAGGTGCCTGAGGACATGCCTGCATACCTCAACGATGAGCCAGCACCTACAGGTAAGTTAAGGTGCAAGCATCCAGTGAGAGATTTCTGTTAATTCACCCCAGTGTGTTCAAAGGTTTCAGGTCATGTTGTTCTGTTTTTAGTTAGAGAAATAGATCTGGGACAAAATATGTGGAAAAAAGAATTATGGATTTTACATTATGATTTCTGCAGTAATCAGCTAGTGTGATTGTTAACGTGTAGATTCAATTGAATCTGTGCACATTGGAATTATACACAGCTCCTGTGTCTGAAAATAAAAAATTCCCCCATTATAAATGAATCCACTGTGATGATGCAGTATGTTTGGCGTAGAGCTGAAATGATGATCTATTAATTAGCTGATCAGCAGAAAAGGAATCTGCAACTATTTTGATAATGTATTCATCAAGTAACTTTTCAAGAAAATGCCAAATGTTCCACCTGCTTGTGAAAACTAGCTACTTTTTCTTTTACTCACATTATGAAAATGTTTTTCACTTTTCTCTGATGTTTTAATATAATTTTTTGTTGTTTGGCACTGATGTATTGAAATGTTGCTTTTTTAAAATCAGACAACAACAAGGACCATCCACAGAAACAGCCAGGCATGTTCGGCAGGGTGGCAGGGGGCTTGTACAGTGCCACCACAGGAGCTTTAGGAGCGACGGTGAGCGGTGTTTCCTGGATAGGAGGAAAGGGTCTGGACCTCACCAAAACCACCGTCAGCTCTGTAGCCGCTGTGCCGGGGATTGGAGTGGGGCTGGTTAAAGGAGGAGTTTCTGCTGTAGTTGGAGGAGTGACTGCTGTCGGCTCTGCGGTAGTCAGCAAAGTTCCCATAGGAGGAGGAGGATGTAAAAAGAAGGACAAGTCTGACTGATGTGGAGACTGACACAAAGCAGGTTTATGGCTCGCACTGTGTTTGGCTGTTTTAGCATTCATGAGCAGGACAAGAGCAACTGAGGACTCAAGTTTAGTGTACACAGTTTGGTGAGGGGTCTGGGCTTTGTTTTTGTTTGTTTTTTTGTTTTTTTTGTTTTTTAAGGACCTACAAGAACTAACAAAGACTCTCCTGCTCTGTTGTTAAAGGAAAACACACCAACACCTCTGCCTGAAATTGTTCCAATAAAATGCTCCTGTTTCCTTTTTGATGATAAACCGCAACAGTTTTCACTCTTGAATTGGTGACATTAGCTAACTTTAGTATCAGAGGAGAAAAGCTCAGAATGTAAATACACTTAAATTCCACTTGCAAGACAATCATTGATCAGTGATGATCTATAACTGACATGGAAGTGTTTCTTGGGAGTTGGAGGTATTTCACTGTCGGCTGATCAAAAATGTGATTTGAAAAGTGCAGTCCAGTTTATCTCAACCACTTGCTGGCTGTTGACTGTGGATATTTCACTTGTCACATCGCCCTCTGGTGGTTATATATACTCAGCTCAATGGAAAGCAACTTCTAGTTTTGATACAGAATCTGATCTATTTCGATAAATAGTGTGAATATTTTGATTTTATACATCACACTTCTTTTGACTAAATCTATATTTTGCTAGCTGGCATGTTGGTTGATGTCACTCGCAAATTGATGCGAGTGATATGATATTTGTAATGTCACTCCTTGGAAAAGTGAAGCTGCCACTTTGGAAACAGAAGTTCATAACGGCACGACTCTCTCCCACTCGACCAAAGCATGACATACTCCTTGTTCTCACTGTGTTTACTGTTGTAGGAATCTGATGGCTGGATTTCTTGACATTACATTCAGAATCTCATGTGTCGAGTGCATTTTTAAGGTGACAAGTACACTTAATAAAAAAAGGTCTTTTTGTAAATCTACCTTTGCCTGTAAAATACCATTCAAGCCTTGTATGACGCAAAACGAAGGTTTCAAAGCTTTTGTGTTATCAGTGTTGCAGAGTGTTTGGAAGTTTGCTGAACAGTGAGAATTTATTGAAACATGTCAATATTATATTCTGAGCTTGTTTAAATAAAACATGCTGAAGGTTGTCTATATATTGTTTCATCAGTTGAAGTCTTATGAAAGCATTGAGTATATAAACTAAAACTGTTTTAAATAACAATTACATTACAGCATTCAGTGCATTTGTAAATATTTAATATACAAAATATTGAGATTTTGTATAACTATCTTTTACTGTTTACAGTGATGCTGTATTTGGTATATTAGATACTGAATAAAGAACACTGATTTAATGAAGTATAATTTGTTTTAAAGGGGCACCATTGTTATATGCCACATTAAAATGCCAAATATTAAAACTGCAGAAATGGTGGAAAAATTGCATACAACACGAAAAAGTAAAATAATATAACCCTTTTACAATGTGTCACAAGAGAACACTATGTCAAAATGTTGGGATTTCATAAATACAACTGGGTGTCTGCTGACCAAAGTGACACAGACACAGTACTGGTAAGATCACAGGAACTTTATAAGATCAGTTTGACATTTCTTAAGACTTAATTCTGAGATCACATTAAGACAATTAGGTAAAATGGAATAGCTACTATTTATCATTTACATTCAACATTTAATGAAAATTGTATTTTGTATAGAGTCATTTTAAAACCACAACTTAAAGGGACAGTTCATCCCACAATCAAAAATGCATATTTTTTTCTCTGACCTGTTGAGCTGTTTATCCATCTAGATTGTCTTACTGTGAGTTGAGTATCGGCCACAGAGATAACTGCCTTCTCTCAAATATAATGGAACCAGAAGGCAGATGACTTGTGGAGCTCGAAGTTTAAAAAAATATATACATTTAGAAAAACTCAACAGCTATGTCTTCCAGAAATCATGACCCGGTCAATCAAGATAATCCACAGACCTTGTTGTGAGCACTTTCTTGTAGAAACTATTCTCTTTCTACAGGACTACACTTGCGACAGTGCAGAAGGAAGGGTGCATCTACTCATGGACGAGAGATCCAGAACATCCTGCGATGTCACAACCACAAGCCTCTCGTCCATCAGTAGATGCATGCATCCTTCTGCACGGTTGGTGGATGGTAGAACGGTAGAAAATAGCTCTTACATGAGACTGCTCACAACAAGGTCTGTAGATTATCTTAAGTAACATGTCCATTACTTCTGAAAAAGAGGCATTGCTGTTGAGTTCTTTGAATGTATTTTTGGCACTTTGAGCACCACAAGCCGAGCCCCAACAAGTTCCATTATATTCTCTCTACGATGGATATCTCCAAAACTCGGCAACTCACACCAAAACAATCTAGATGGATAAATAACACTACAAGTAAGAGAAAAAATATGTATTTTTGACTTTGGAGTGAACTGTCCCTTTAAATCTTACTACCAAATGTTCCTGTTTGTTAGAATACCAATAACATTAAATATATATAGTATGCACAAACATAATCAGAAAGTATTTACAGCATATCAAAGCCAATATTTTTTAATACGGATTTGATACTTTGGGGATCCATTTCATTCTGCCTGCAGCACACTTTTGGCTCTTTAGACCACATTTTGTTTTTGTTTTATTTCACACCACTAACACTAACAACTTAACAATGTTAATGTTCCAAATCTTTTACTAATTGTTCTTAGCCAAATTCTTGCA
>JAJHUR010073906.1:27618-45763 GCA_027495735.1 Lutjanus campechanus
AAAGGGACAGTTCATCCCACAATCAAAAATGCATATTTTTTTCTCTGACCTGTTGAGCTGTTTATCCATCTAGATTGTCTTACTGTGAGTTGAGTATCGGCCACAGAGATAACTGCCTTCTCTCAAATATAATAGAACCAGAAGGCAGATGACTTGTGGAGCTCGAAGTTTAAAAAAATATATACATTTAGAAAAACTCAACAGCTATGTCTTCCAGAAATCATGACCCGGTCAATCAAGATAATCCACAGACCTTGTTGTGAGCACTTTCTTGTAGAAACTATTCTCTTTCTACAGGACTACACTTGCGACAGTGCAGAAGCAGTGCATTGCTGTTGAGTTTTTGAATGTATTTTTGGCACTTTGAGCACCACAAGCCGAGCCCCAACAAGTTCCATTATATTCTCTCTACGATGGATATCTCCAAAACTCGGCAACTCACACCAAAACAATCTAGATGGATAAATAACACAAGTAAGAGAAAAAATATGTATTTTTGACTTTGGAGTGAACTGTCCCTTTAAATCGTACTACCAAATGTTCCTCTTTGTTAGAATACCAATAACATTAAATATATATAGTATGCACAAACATAATCAGAAAGTATTTACAGCATATCAAAGCCAATATTTTTTAATACGGATTTGATACTTTGGGGATCCATTTCATTCTGCCTGTAGCACACTTTTGGCTCTTTAGACCACATTTTGTTTTGGTTTTATTTCACACCACTAACACTAACAACTTAACAATGTTAATGTTCCAAATCTTTTACTAATTGTTCTTAGCCAAATTCTTGCATTCGACTCTGTGCCGTTTACTGCTCAGCTGTGAAGATCAGAGGTCCAGAAGAAACCACAACCTTGCGTTCAGCCGTCTTCTGCTCCACAGCTTCTCTCTCTACAGAAAGATATGCAAACATGGTCAGATTTAAGTGCATGTTGCTCCTGAAATCTGCAGGTTATGAATTCATCTCTTACTCATTCTGGAGCATGATGGTTCACAGTTGCGACCCGGTGCAGCAGCGCAAATTGCTGTACTGCAGTGAATGTACACCTACACAAGGAAAACAGTGTTGGCAGAGCAATATGAAAATATTTTGTTGAAGCACTGTCTCATCAGTGGATCTATTCATTACCTGATTCTTCGTGGGTTCCATTGAATTGGGGTCCACAAAGGCAAACATTTTGAAAATGAAACGCCTGTAGTGGCTTGGGAACTCCACACCAGTGACGGGGACTGGGACCAGTGAGGACAAGTATGGATCATCCCTGTATGGACACCTGGACGGAGGAGGAGACAATTAAATGAAACTGAATAAGGAAGTCAGGGTTTCCATAGCAGCCTAGTGATGCATCAACATGGCAGATTTTATCATCTGTTATTACATGGCTTTGTTAAATACTCAATTCTGATTGGTCAATTGCAGCATTTTAAGCCCTGTTATTTCTGTATAGCAGACTGTTGCTATGGACGCAGTTCTCATCATGCGCTCTGGAGTAGCATCATTTTTAAATCAATAAAAACATTTTTAAATTAATTACTTAATTATTTTTGTGTCAAATTATTGATTTTTTTTTTTTTGGCTTCACATCAGGGTCCTCCATCACCCTGTCTGCTTTTACTTCACAATAATGACCTGCCCACTGTACATTATACCTTACATATTAGGTTATTAGCACTATTTCATTTTGGCATATATTTTGGCCAAAAAGTAACAAGAAATTGCAGTACAGAAACGCCAAAGAGGGTGGGAGAAAAAATTGATACAGCAAAGTATTGTGATATTTTGTGTGGTAATAATATGTTGATACATGGACGCCAAGTATCAGTCTTTTATAATATGAATTGTTAATATTACAAATGTGAATTACACTTTTTGGTATTAGAATCATAAAATCAAAGGCTTTTTCAGTCCAGTAGATGGTGCTTTTTTTTCAGGTCAGGTCAGCAGAGGTCGCTGTCAGGAGGGTGGTTAGGTTTTTATGACAGTGTTGGTCATTCTGTCAGCTTTGCCCCAATACAAATGACTGAAGTGAGATGGACAGACTGAAAACGACTGAAAAGATTTTCAATGTTATGGCTATACTCAGTGTATTGCAAAATGTTTAAAATCACAATTAAAATCACACCATGTTGTGGGGCCTCTTGTGATTCCCACCCCTACCAGAGATATGTCTGAGGTTCATTTTTCCCAATGAGCTGACCTGACAGCAATGTTACCTTTAACTAAGATCCAACATGATGTAAATGAGTGTTTTTAGTTACCCATCTTCTTGACAGAAGTGTAAACCCTGACAAAAACTGAACATGTTGTCATGAAAATAGCATAACTTAGTGTTTTTAGTTACCCATCTATCAGAATGTCCCACTGGGGTAGACTGTGCGGGTTAGGGCTTGCGGTAGTCCAACAGCGACCAAGAGTCAGGACAAGCATGGGATCTGTCTTTTCGAGGAGCTGAACCTCCACATAAACAGGGTCCCTCAGTACTTTGGTCACAGGATAATCTGCCTCCGTGTAGTAAGAGGTGTAGGCCACATCGACTGTGAGAGCAGAGATACCAGTTAGTAAGACAGCCAACATTGAAAAAATGATCACTGCCAGATTAACACAAACTTACTTTCATTACAACCCTTTGTCGTGCATTGTCCGTTAGCCAACCTCATGTGTACATTGATGGGTCCCAGAGCAGCAGCTGGTAGAGGAGGATTTTGTAATGGCATCACCTCTACAACCACAGTTTCGACAGACGTGCCAATGTACCTACACTGGAAAAGTAATCTGAAAAACAGAAGAGGTGTTATGTGTCTTGGCCAGAACTCTTATTTTGATACTACTAACATCTTAAAAAATATCACCTACTCAAAGCTGCTGTCCCTGGTAATGACACCATGATCCCCAACTCCAACTTCAAATGAGGAAGACATCCTGTTCTCATAGATTATAACACCAGGCTCCTCCTACGAAGCAAGAAAAGCAAGAAAAAAAAATGTCATGGTGGCATAACAATCTTTATTGGTTGGAAAATAGAGAAAACCAACATCTTACCATGACCAGAGAGCCACAGGCAGTAACATGAAACTGGTAGATAGCAAAGAGTGAATTAGAGTCAGCATGTGTACAGCCTTGACCTTCTCCCAACAGCGAGATGGACTCGAGGTCTATGTTGGGCAAAGTGGCATCTCTGGCCACTACCACGATGAACTGGGCATCCTTGGTGCACTGGATGGTCACTGTTGAGAAAATTTGATAGGTTAAAAGATTAGATTTTATTGAGTAAATGTACAAAGCATAAAAATGTAGAACACCTCTTTAAGAAAAGATTATTCTTCCAGTATAATCATGCTTTAACTTTTGGCATCCCGTTGTTCACTTAGTCAGTAGTGGGCAACCAGGAAAAAGTTGTATGAGGAGAGAAGTCTCTTTTTTTACAGACTCACCTGCCTTTCCAAAGTAGCACTGTCGGCCATCAAAGCAGCAGCTTATGGCTTCACATCCAGCAGCAGAGATATCAGGGCCTCCACATGGGACTCTCACATTTTCTGAAACCTCACAGTTCTGCACAGTAGGTTGCTTTGCACCACCTGGTTTGTAAACGGAAGGGGTCTGTGGCACTTGATGACGCTGCGGATGAGGGATCTCTGGCTCCTGAGCATTATCATGGAACCCTGGAGCATACTGAGGAAACTTTGGTGGTGTAGCTGGTTGCGCCTTTGGCAGTTGAGCTGGCTGGACTTTTGGTGCTGGAGGGTTTGGTAGCTTTGGCGCTTGAGGTCGTGGGGGGACTTGTGGTGGCTGAGGTTGCTGAGGAACCTTTGCAGGTGGAGCAGGTTGGACCTTTGGCTGTTGAGTATACTGAGAAAGCTTTGGCGCTGGAGGACGTGGAAGGACCTCTGGTTGCTGAGGAGCTGGAGCACCCTTTGATGCCGGATTCTGCCAGATTGAGCCCTGAGCTTTAACCTCTGTCCCAGCTAAGCACCATAGCAGTGCTAGTGCCACTAAAGAGGTGACACTCCAGTGCTTCGCCATGATTCAACAGCAGCCTGACCTGGACAGTCCCTCTTTAGTGTGTGCTGTCCCATTTATGTGATTAAAAGCCCCACCTCTGAGGTCAAATCACCACCAATCATAGCTTTTTACCTTTTCAATAGCCACTCAAAGGCTTCGGTGGGTGTATTATGTAATTTGTTTTTTATTCAGATCATGGATGATTCAATAAGCTGTTTGACCAGCTCAGCAGGTCAGTTGTTGGTCAAGGGGATGAAACACATGTCCTATCAGTTCATGTCACTGGGGTGGGTGACAGTTTGACATTAAAGTATTTATTTACAAGTCCAACATTTGGGTCACAAAAACCTTTAATAAAGGTCTCTGTGGCCCCAGACTTTATTTGTCACCAAATGTTTACTTTGCTATGGTGGACATATTGATCTTGTCCCTGAATCTGTTACAAAGTTTACCATAATATGCACATCAGCTCAAACTAGGTTGGTCTATATGTTTACCTTGCTGCTGTGTAGCCTATTATGAACATATTCACTATTATTTCCATTATTTAAACACAACCACACTGCAGTTTTGCAAACAGAGAGCTTTCAGTCAACTGCGAGGATCATGTCAGCATCAATACATCTGTAAGTCTGTGAAGACCTTTCTAGATATGACTCTAAACAGTATTAAAGGTATTTTATTGTCAATCTGTGCTGGTAAATCCGGATTCAGAGCCAGGGGAGACCGGAGAGAGATGACAGGGGAAATATTTAGGTATTTCTTCACATCTCGCCAAACCAGTAGTGTGTTATAGACAATTATGTTGTTCTTGAGATGATTTAACTGATCTCTATTATTAATAAAAGGGAGGGAATCATGCAGGTTAAGATAAATGTAAATAAAACACAGATTTTGGCTTCATTATACTCCATCTCAAGAAATTAGGAGAACTTTTCCACTGAATTGGAACTCAAAAACAATAAGATATCTCAGTGTGACTTTGACAAAACAATTAATTCATCTATATAGAACAAACTATGACCAGATTCATTCACAGATTAAAAGAGACATTGAGAGATGGTCAGTCTTCCCATTAGACTTTTCCTCAAGAATTGAAGTAATTAAGATGAACATCCTTCTTCGGCTGTTGTACCTTTTTCAATCGCTTCCTATTAAGATTCCTCAAGAAAAGTTTAAAATTTGGGATAACATGATATCTAGATTTATATGGAATGGTAAAAAACCATGACTAAAATACTGCACATTGCAACTGACCAAAGGCAAGGGTGGTATGGCACTCCCAAATTTAAAAGATTACTATCACGCAGCACAGCTCGTCCCAATAATTAAGTGGTGTGACAAAGATTATTGTGCAAAGGAAAGATATTGAGATGACAGTGGCAAATATTCCAGTCCAGTCCCTAATTAGTAATATTAAATTGGTTAAAGTTTTACAAGACTCAATAGACCCAATAAGTTCTCACACACTGAATATTTGGTTTGATCTAATTAAAGAGTATAAATTGGAAAGGGAAGTGAACTTGTTGAGCTGGTTTGCCTATGATGATAGATTCAAATCAAGTTGGAATGACCAAAATTTTAGACTATGGGAGAGAAAGGGAATTACAGCACTGTGTACAATAATGAAAGATGGAAATATAATGAGTTTCCAGGATCTCAAGGAGAGAAACAGGTTAGAAAATGGAGATTTTTTTTTTTAGATATTTACAGCTGAGAGATTATTGTATGAAGGAAATGCAATACTCAAAAACGCCAAGTGGAATAATTGACATAATGATTCGGACATGTAACGGGACACGGTTCAAAATAATTTCTACACTGTACCGGAATTTAAGAGACTGTAAACCTTCCTCAACTATGTACATCAAGGCTAGATGGGAGAGAGAACTAAACATTGAAATCACAAGAGATGAATGGCTCAACATGAGTGAAACACAACACAACACAACACACCACCAAGTTCAAGGACATAGAGGGAGTTTGGGTGGAAAAATCTAACCCGCTATTTCATCACACCTACAATAAAGAGCAAACAAAGTGATTCACAACAATCATGTTGGAGGATAGAGAGGCAAACTACTCACATTTTTTGGGAGTGCCATAAACTAATTTTATTTTGGGAACATGTATGTGTTATAATTAAAGACATTTTGGGATATCCAATACCAAAGTAATACAAAGTTATGTACCTTGGTAATATAAATGATCGTCATTGAATGATAGGCATTTAACCAGGATATTGTTGGTAACAAGCAAGAAGGCAATAACAAGAAATTGGTATAAGGCAGATCCGCTCTCCATAGAGCATTGGTTAGAAATTGTGAGAGAGATTTATAACATGGAAAAAATGACCTATTTGCTTAGACAGAGAAAATGTTTTTATGTGTAAATGGAGAAATGGATGATCTATGACAAAATGCAAAATGTGAACGGACTCATTGATATTTAAACCTCAAGATAATGGACTTGTGTATGCCCTTCTTTGACTACAGACACTTATGGCTGTTATGTTTTTATTTATTTATTTTTGTTTACTGTGTTTTATTTTCACCAATGTGTAGTTTTATTTTCTTTCTGTGAAAAAGTCAGAAGTTGACATGCCCAAGTCATGGGGTTGAATGTTTAAGCAAAAAACCAGTAAACATTAAAGTATAAAAAATAAATAAATAAATAAAAGGAAGGGAGTTAAGCCTTCTGGGATAACAAGATAGGGATTCAAGACCCAACCATAAGGAATCTTTCCTGTTCATAAACCAATCTGACATCATTCTAAGTTGCGCTGACCAATAGATTGGGCAGGGACAAGCCTCCCAGATCCTTTGGCTTCATAAGTATAGAGAACTTAACTCTTTGGTGTTTGTTGTTCCAAATATAGCGAGAAATATGAGAGTTCAGTGACTTAAAAATGTAGGGGTCAAATAGCAAGGGAGATTTTGAAATACATAGTTCAATCGAGGAAGAATATTAATTTTTATAGTGTTGATTCTCCCAAGGAGGGAAGTTGGAGAAGCTTGTTTTTATTCATTTAAATCATTTAATGATCTCCCACAATACTTATGAAAAATACCAGTCTGGCTTTCAAGCTACAGTTTTAGCCAGCTACGTTAGTTTGCTAACGTGTTAAAAGAGTTACACAGAATTATAATCAGAAACTGGCAGTCAATAAAAAACTGAATTGCGGCCTTACGTTTTTTACTTGATGCACAAGTGTCCATGGAAATGTAAGCTTAAAACCCTGGCGGTAATCTTTATATAGTTAGCTAGCTGACTACTAATTATCCACCTCATCCTTGTTGTTGTTAATAACCTAACAAGATAGAATTAGATGTACTATACTCTGTCCCACACAACCATGTTTTAGATTTTACAAGATTTTCAGACATGAATAAGTTTACATTGACTGTCTAGCTGACATTTATCAAGTAAGCTAACCAACCTTAACTTGGCAAGGTAACATTACTATACTGTATATCTGGCAGAAATATTGCTAAGTGCAAACTAAAAAACAACAACAACAAAATCTTGAAATTTCAACACGTGTCTCTATGCTGTGCCTGTTTTGAATTATGACCTAGCCCACTTCAGTAGACTGTTTTCATGGCAGCCATATTGATATGACATAGTGGGGTAAAAACAGTTGTTACTGATGATACTAATTTCAGTATTATTGTGACAGGTCACCTTCACGGCTCATGTATGGGCCACACTTTGGGAATCACTGTGCTGTGTGTAAGGCTCATCAAAAAAGCTAATTTTGGTTAAATTATGTTGCTGAGGGACCTGTAAATGTCACATATATAGTCACATGTTAAGTTAGCTAATATTAGAAAAAGCTGGCTAATCTGCACCAATCATAAACCAACTCGTTGCATTTGATAGCTAATATTAGCAAAAGCTAACTAGTTAATCGACATCAATCTTTAGCTCACAAGTTTTCTTGCATGTGTCTTTTAGCCATTTTAAAAGTTTGGCTTTGGATGAGATATCATGGGATGTCTAAGGCCTACAGGAAACAGGAAAGGAGAGAGCTGACCGAGGTTCCACTGGGTATTCACCACCCACCCCTGCCATGGTATTCATGACATTGTAAGTGCAAATTTTCAGAAAGTTCTGCATTCAAAAGCTGTGTACACAACTTTCCAAGTAGTAAGCACAAGTTCACAAGTTCCATTTGAAGACAGCGAAGGGTCGATTCAGGTCACATTCCAGCCTTTCCAGTGAGCCAGCATGCACAATAGTAGCGCCCTGACTCCGTTTGACCTGAATGGAAGCTGAACCTCATTTAGTATTATTGGTAAAACCTGTTTTCCCCACCATTTCATGTCAAAATGGCTGTTCTAAAAAACATTTATTTACAGTTGGGACAACAGCTTCCTTGCTGATTTCACCAGCTCAGCTAGGCTCAGGTGATTCAACATAACTGTAAATAACTTCAGTTCAGTTCAAAGTCTGCTGAATTGAAGTACAGTGTCTTTAAAATGTCAGTTAAAACACATCTTGAGGATATTTAAAATTCTTGTAGAGAGCCTTTAAACTGCAGATTAAAACAATCAGTAGGAAATAATTTAGTGAATGAAATCACAGTGTTTACAGTGGCCAATTTTTCTGAGATCATTCTGGGAACAAATCTGATATATTTTTAGGAAAATGAACCTCAATGACATGGAAACAATCCACAAGTCAGCATTTCTACATAGTTAACACAGCTCTGTTTGATCTCTTTGTTTGATCTCTCTCCCTATGCTGTGAAAAACATAGACAGATTGTGGTGGTGATCATTTCATGTCAAAACAAATCCTGAAGCTTCTCCACAGAAAGTGAATAAAAAGAGGAAATATCCTTTCTTCACAGGATCAGAGGTAGAAAGTAACTGGAGGTTGAAATTAAGTACATTTGGTCAAGTACTGTATTTTAAGTATTTTTATTTTGCACAACAGCAGTACGCCTCTACACAACAACCTTTTAGAGAGAAGTACTGTACTGTTTATTCCACTATATGATGATGGCATGAATTGTGAGTCTTAAGAACTTAATTCTTATGCCATGTCAGGGCAGTTAGGTCCGAGTGAACACTTATAACTCATTACAGTAAAGATTTTGACAAAAACATGAGTTATGAATTGCTTTATCTATATCTTTTATTGTTTTGGAAGCTTATCATGATCAACAAAATTCAGCATCAACACATTTACACTTCTCAAGTTAAGCAATGTTTTCAGACACATTTTAATGCAACTTGAAATTTCTCTGATTTATCAATAATCCTGTGCAGTATTTATTTTTTGAGACAGAAAAAGGACAGAGTCAGACAGGAGTTGGTTTAACTATATGGTTACTTTTGATGCTGTTGTTAGCTGTGGTATTGTGCTGATTATAATTATACTGAGTTGTTTCTAATAATCTGAAAGCCTCTTTTGTGTAAACAATTGCTGACAAAACAATAGATATACTCTTAATACAATGTGATCCAATGGAACTTCACCACTAAATACAGCTTCAAACATTACAACAGTTAAATCAACACCTCACTGACATGGTGTCAACAAAATAGCCAGTTATATTCAATGCAAACGTGACTGCAGTAATTTGGGGATTTACCTGCAGCACACCTTTGACTCTTTACTAATCATTTTGCAGACATTCCAAATATGTGCATTAAAATTTTCATTTACCAATAATAACTGAACAATGTTAATGTTCCAAATCTTTTATTAAATGTTCTCAGCTCAACACTGTGCGGTTTACTGCTCAGGTTGGCTCATGATCACAGGTCCGGAAGAAACCACAACCTTGGGCTCAGCTGTCCTCTGCTCCACAGCCTTGACATCTCTCTCTGCAGAAGGACATACAAACATGGTAAGATTTAAGTGCATATTGCTCCTTAATTTTGCAAATTATAAATTTAAAATAAATCAATCTCTTACTCATTCTGAAGCATGATGGTTCACAGTTGCGACCCGGTGCAGCAGTGCAAACTGCTGTACTGCAGTGAATGTACACCTGTTCTCTCATGGGTACCATTGAACCAGGGTCCACAAAGGTGAACATCTTAAACAAGAAACGCCTGTAATGACCAGGGAGGCCCACACCACTGACTGGAATCAGTGAAGACAAGTAGCGATCATCCCTGTATGGACACCTGGGTGGAGAGCAAATTAGGTCAATGCAATGACACTGACATTAAAAACAGTGTTTTTATGGCATTCATTTTCTTATTCACTATTCTTCTGGAGCAGAATTGACAGAAGTGTAAACCCTGACAAAAACTGAACATGTTGTCATAAAAACAGCATAACTTAGTGTTTTTAGTTACCCATCTATCAGAATGTCCCACTGGGGTAGACTGTGCGGGTTAGGGCTTGCGGTTGTCCAACAGCGACCAAGAGTCAGGACAAGCATGGGATCTGTCTTTTCGAGGAGCTGAACCTCCACATACACAGGGTCCCTCAGTACTTTGGTCACAGGATAATCTGCCTCCGTGTAGTAAGAGGTGTAGGCCACATCGACTGTGAGAGCAGAGATACCAGTTAGTAAGACAGCCAACATTAAAAAAAATTATCACTGCCAGATTAACACAAATTTACCTTCATTACAACCCTTTGTTGTGCATTGTCCGTTAGCCAACCTCATGTGTACATTGATGGGTCCCAGAGCAGCGACTGGTAGAGGAGGATTTTGTAATGGCATCACCTCTACAACCACAGTTTCGACAGAGATGCCAGTGTACCTACACTGGAAAATTAATCTGAAAAACAGAAGAGGTGTTATGCTTCTTGGTCAGAACTGTCTCATTTTTGAGACAACAAACATCTTAAACAATGATCACCTACTCATAGCTGCTGTCCCTGGTAATGGCACCATAATCCCCAACTCCAACTTCAAATGAGGAAGACATCCTGTTCTCATAGATTATAACACCAGGCTCCTCCTACGAAAAGCAAGAAAAAAAATGTTATGGTGGCATAACAATCTTTTTTGGTTGGAAAATAAAGAAAAACAACATCTTACCATGACCAGAGAGCCACAGGCAGTAACAGGAAACTGGTAGATGGCAAAGACTGAATTAGAGTCAGCATGTGTACAGCCTTGACCTTCTCCCAACAGCGAGATGGACTCAAGGTCTATGTTGGGCAAAGTGGCATCTCTGGCCACTACCACAATGAACTGGGCATCCTTGGTGCACTGGATGGTCACTGTTGAGATAAAAAACAGGTATTATAGGTTAAAGGATTAGATATTACTGACCAAAGAAAACGTAACAAGACTACGAGTCAATAGCCTTCGAGCCACTACTTCAGGGTTAACATAGAATACAGCTGTGCCATTAACTAAATGTTAACACATTGGCATCTTGGCCTCATTATGAGCACATTATAGAATGCACAGTATGTGGGCTGTGGGGAAAAGGTGTGTATAAGGGTTGGATACCTGACTATTGATTAGAATTGCAGCAAACATAGATAGCATAACATTGATAGTATGATAAATAACTTTTTTTTACCATTCTATAGGGATCATTTCAGCAGTTAAGTAAAATCACCCACGATGACACAATGTAGTCTTCACTCAATATAGCCAGAAAAGGATCTTTGGCGACCAATAGCAGCCTTGTCAAAAACCCACCTGCATTTCCAAAGTAGCACTGTTGGCCATCAAAACAGCAGGTAATTGCTTCACATTCAGCAGCAGAGATACCAGGACCTCCACATGGGACTCTGTGGCTCCCAGGCACTTCACAAATCTGGACAAAATTTGGCTGTGGTACCTGTGGTGATGTAGGTTGCTGCGGTTGTTTTGGTTGATATGGTTGCTGTGGTTGCTGTGGTTGTTTTGGTTGATATGGTTGCTGTGGTTGCTGTGGTTGTTTTGGTTGATATGGTTGCTCTGGTTGCTGTGGTTGATAGGGTTGATATGGTTGCTGTGGCTCCCGTGGTTCCTGTGGTTGAGGGACCTGCGGCTCTTGGGGAGACTGATATTCATAAAATGTTCGAGGATATACAGCAAACTTTTTAGTTGGTTGATATCTAGGTGGTGGTGGTTGTTGGACCTGTGACGCTTGAATATATTGAGAAGGCTGTGGTTGAGGTTGGACCTTTGGGGCTGGAAAATATTGTTGCTGTGCTGGAAGAACCTGTGTTTTTTCATATTGAAGATTCTTTGGTGGCTGAGGTTGCGGAGCGGGTTGGACCACAGGCATTTCATTGTATTGAGAAGTCCTCTGTGGTGGTGGTGGTTGTTGGACCTGTGACGCTTGAATATATTGAGAAGGCTGTGGTTGAGGTTGGACCTTTGGGGCTGGAAAATATTGTTGCTGTGCTGGAAGAACCTGTGTTTTTTCATATTGAAGATTCTTTGGTGGCTGAGGTTGCGGAGCGGGTTGGACCACAGGCATTTCATTGTATTGAGAAGTCCTCTGTGGTGGTGGTGGTTGTTGGACCTGTGACGCTTGAATATATTGAGAAGGCTGTGGTTGAGGTTGGACCTTTGGGGCTGGAAAATATTGTTGCTGTGCTGGAAGAACCTGTGTTTTTTCATATTGAAGATTCTTTGGTGGCTGAGGTTGCGGAGCGGGTTGGACCACAGGCATTTCATTGTATTGAGAAGTCCTCTGTGGTGGTGGTGGTTGTTGGACCTGTGACGCTTGAATATATTGAGAAGGCTGTGGTTGAGGTTGGACCTTTGGGGCTGGAAAATATTGTTGCTGTGCTGGAAGAACCTGTGTTTTGTCATATTGAAGATTCTTTTGTGGCTGAGGTTGCGGAGGGCGTTGGACCTGTGGCACTGGATTGTATTGCTGAGTCTTCTGTGGTGGTGGTGGTGGTTGTTGGACCTGTGGTGTTTGAGAGTACTCAGGAACATTCTGCGGGGGTGGTTGTTGGACCTGCGATGTTTGAGAAACCTTTTGCGGTGGTGGTTGCTGGACCTGTGGTATTTGAGAGTATGGAGAAAACTTCGGTGGTGGTGGTGGTGGTGGTTGTTGGACCTGTGGCGTTTGAGAGTACTGAGAAACCTTCGGCGGTGGTGGTTGTTGGACCTGTGATATTTGAGAGTATGGAGAGAACTTCGGAGGTGGTGGTTGTTGGACCTGTTGCCTTTGAGAGTACAGAGAGAACTTCGGCGGTGGTGGTTGTTGGACCTGTGATATTTGAGAGTATGAAGAGAACTTCGGCGATGGTGGTTGTTGGACCTGTGCCGTTTGAGCAGCCTTTGGCGGTGGAGGAGGTTGATGGACCTGTGGTGCTTGAGGAGGTGCAGCACCCTTTGCTGACCAGCCCTGAGCTTCTACCTCTGTCCCAACTAAGCACCAAAGCAGTGCTAGTGGCACCAAAGAGGTGACACTCCAGTGCTTTGCCATGGTTCAACAGCAGTCTGACCTGGCCAGTCCCCAGGTGTACCGCTTACATGCACTGCCACATTTATATGATACTAGACATTAAAATCCCACCTCAGAGGTCCAGTCACAGCCAATCACAGCTTTCCAGCTATCCACTTAAATGCTTCAGGGGTGTATTATACGATGTTTTTTTTAAAACATTATTCAGGTGTGTGATTTGATAAGCTGTTTGGCGGGTTCACAAATCATTTACATGGGTGGGACAAAGGGGTGAAACAAGTGTCCTGTCAGATCAGGTCACTGGGGTGGATGGCAATTTGACACAAAACTATTTATTGACACATCAAACATTTGGGTCACAAAAGCCTTCATTAAAGGTCATTATGGCCCCAGACTTTTGTCACCAGATGTTTATTTTGCTAGTGCATGATGCACAGGATTTGGATTTGATTTAGTTAGCAGTTTGTCCTAAACATGTAACTAAACAATCAGAGGTTTATACATAAAAGCCAGACTGCCCTTCAATTTATTTGCTGTTGCAAATCAGACAGTTTCAAAGAAAATATCTTTGCTAAGGCATGTTTTACTGAAAATGATTGATGAACCTTCCCAGCTTGCTAGATGTTGTCTTCACCATTAACAGTGTTATGTTTGAGGAATATCTATTTTAGGAACATCTTTGCAAACTGATCAGAAATGTTTCAGTGGTTAATGTATGGGGGCTTGCCAACCTAGACTTCTCCAACTATTTCTAATTTAACAGGGTAGAGAAGTAATGTATGTCCTGGCCCTTTGCTATTTAAACATTCGCTTATTTTGAAAGATTTGTGCCCTTTAAACCCCCTGCCTACTAAAACATGCACGTCTCCTTGGGTTGGCTTACTGTAGTGAAAATATTTTTGGTTTATACATTATATAAATTCTGTACATTAATTAATCTAAAGTCATAGGACCCCACAGGGCATTTATATACTGTAGACTTGAGCTATGTTTCCTTTTAAGCAAGATCAACAGGAAAATAGATATTTTATGTTTTCACAGTTGAGGGAATGAATAGCTGCTGTATATGTGAACATGGACACACCTCCAACACAGATGTGGACTATCATGACCAATCACAATTATGGGCTGTATTAAGCATTATGTCACTTTATGATTGCTATGTCCTGAGAAATGTCCTTGTGGCTGAAACATAAAACTTTTTTCAATAAATCAATGCAGAGGTGTCTGGGAATTATTTTTGTTTAACTTAAAACCAGACGTGGAAAGAATTATTTAATATCTACTAGAAAATGAAATATTTTACTTGAATAAAATATTACTAAAACAGAGGTCACTTGTGTTCTAAAGAAACCCACTACAAAAGTAGCTTTTGTGTATAACATTTTACATTCTGTGCAAATGGTCCAATATGATATTCTGACTCAAACTAATTCTAAACTAATATCCAACTGAATAACTAACTAAACAATAAAACAAAACAAAAATAAATAAACTGAACCCTCTTCACTTCAGTTATGGTCTTTAAATTGAAGTGTTGACCATTTTTTTCTTCAGAAGCCTTCCTCAGAAAGTTTGCATTGTGCAGACACATAAAGTCAAACTATTCTCTACTTAAAGACAATGTAACCTTTGTTAAACTGCTGACTTTGAGGTTACAAGCAACAATTGCAGTATTACATTCAATTCCCCTTTAATTTTAAGATTCTCTTGTGTAAGTAGCTTGAAAGACTTGTTTTACTTTTGTGATAACACAATTGAAATAATCTGTGACATGCAAAAATGTAGCCTAAAGGTAACATGAGTATGGAAGTCATCGGACTATTGTCTGTTTTCTATTTGCACAATAGTGTGACATAAATCAGGTTTACAAACTGCATGCTGTTTTGTTTTAAAGATGGAGTTTTTGAGCATTGTCACGATCATCTTAGTGTCTTAGATAACCCTTAGCAATGTTAGCTAGCTAGCATCATCAACCTCATTCACACTTGACAGAAACAAAGTTACAATGTCTTGGCTCATCTTTCCCATGCTCCAAGAATCACCAGCTCTCTTTTGGTCAAAATAAGCTCTTAATTCACTGCATTAGATGACTCGCTGCTTCTTCCTGCTGCTTCTCTGATGCCCAACTTCGTTCTCGCTCAACTCCTGGTGATATTTTCACATCTAACATAGAAAATTAAGAGTTTATTTTGACCAAACCAGAATTGGTGATTCTTGGAGAAATGGGAGGATGAGCTAAGATGTTTTGGGTGATACTAACTGGCATTGTTGCTAACAGTTATCTAAAACACTAAGGTGAATATGAAAATGTTCAAAAACACTTCAAAATGAATGGTATATACTATTACTATTATACTACTATGTACTGTAATGTGCAAACCTAACATAAAAGTGACGGGACTAACTCATGGATGAAAAATGAATAAGTTTGTAAGTGAAGGTAATGTCACTACAGCATCGACAGGAAGTAAACAAACGTGCAGCTTGTAAAATGGATATAAGTCACGCAACACTGTACAAGTAGAGAGTTACACACAAATATCTGTCTGAAGTTTGATACTATTAATATTAGCCAGTATAAGTCACAATACCAGATTTTCACAACATATTGTTATGGTCAAAGGAATTCACAATAACAATACTATCACAATATCTATAAAATTAAAAAAAAGGAGCTTGCAGTGAAAGTTGTCTTTAACAATGTTTATTGTGCATTTTGATTGATAAAAATGAATGCTTAAAAAGCACATGTTAAGATGCACTGAATATTATTATGTGTATATAATTAACATGATATTTTTTTCATTTTTTAAAATATCATGATTATTGTCGATACCAATATTGCAGCACCCGCAGCTGTAGCAGGAGAGTCCCTCCATCTTTTGGTGTATTGTGGTTTATTGTGTTTCGACTTTCCATTTGTAAGAGGAAGGTTATTAACTTAGTCTTTTAAAATTTGTGTAGTTTTGCTCTATATGGAAGATCCTTGTGAGTAAACCATAGGATAACAAACAAAATTCTTGTACTGCCAAAAGTCAAAGACAAATGCAAGTGAAATTATTCATTAGACCATATACTCAAAAAATTCAAATGCTCAGAAATACTCAATTATCATGATCAGAGTGCTAGTTTTTGGAGCTCCTTACATGAAAGCTGCATTTTCATTCAGTTTATTTTGGGTAAAAACACATACATGCACAGCTGCTCACAAAACAAATGAAAAGAAACTGGGATGTGAAACCAACAACAACAAAAAACTTTCCATGTCATACTTTTGATACGTTTGAACATGCTGTAGAGCACACACACAAACACACGAGCATGCGGTTATGTTATATATGAAATTCACAAAACTATATATGTGAATCAAATTTTCCTCTCATTTTCCCCAGATTCTACTTTGGAATCAACAACTGCATTTTCTAAATAAGGTAAATAAGTCGGTAATAATAATCTTTATTTTTCTTGCCAAAATATTTTGTTTCTATTTTCTCAATAAATTTTGAGAAACATTTTGTTTTTTATCCATTACCTTTTTGTCAACATTATTTTTAAAAGTCATACTGTCTACTTTCACACATGGATATCAATATATCCACATGGGAAAAATCATTTTCTTTGCAGTTTGCCTTGGGGACCCACGAAAGATCCAGGTACCATCTAGGTCATGGATGATTTAGATGTTCTGGTTGTTGTTGCTTTGGTCTGAATTTGTGTGGAAATATGAAATAAAAGCCAATTAAAGAAATAAAAGCGTCTATCTATCTATCTATCTATCTGTCTATCTGGATGATATCTATCTATCTATCTATCTATCTATCTATCTATCTATCTATCTATCTATTATTTATTTATTTATTTATTTACACATTTGCGTGGAATTATGAAATAAAAGCCAATTAAAGAAATAAAAGCGTCTATCTATCAATCAATCTATCTATCTATCTATCTATCTATCTAGACAGATCTATCTATCTATCTATCTATCTATTTATTTATTTATTTATTTATTTATTTATTTATCTTTTATTTTTATTTTTTATTTATGTAATATTGACTACAATGGCTTTCAATGCTCTGTTGGCCTGCTTGTTCGCTTACGTTCGCGTTTACGGTGCGTTTAAGGCGCTCAACCATGGTGGCCTACACTTCCCACAATTCTAAGCGGCGTAATTCTCCGTGAATCAGTGCGTCCTCTTCGTAGGAGCGGAGCGACAGTAGCGTCCATTCACTGAGGCAATGAGCAAGTCAGAGCAGCCGATATAAGACTTTACAGAGAGGTTGTTTTTTTTTTTTTTTTACTGGCGGAGATGTCTCTGTCCTCCTCACAGAGCCCCGACACCACCAGCCGGAGGAGGAGGCCGGCTGAACACACGCAGGGTGAGAAATGTGGTTATAAAAAAACTTTGATACGTTAGACTGTGTCTTTAACGACACTGGCCTTACATTCTCCATTTTAAGTATGTTAGCATGCTGTCTAGGTGTTATTTAGCGTGATATCATGATGTGAATACAGGCGGTCAGCTCAGGGCTGCTTAGTACTGTATCTGTCACGCCGTATTGATTACGACGAGGTCCAACCCCTTAACCCCGTGTGAGTGTGTGTGTCAGTACTGTCTGTGCCCAAATGTTCCTAATGGTAAAAGTGCACATAAAAGAGTAGATAATCTATTTTTATTTCGTTTTGAAACAGACACCTGCAGCTATGCAAACTGGAGCTGCAGCTAATGATTATTTGTATTATCGATTCATCTATTATTATTATTATTATTAATGATAATAATAATAATAATAAT